>WBNH01002598.1:533-30365 GCA_013401255.1 Urocolius indicus | reverse complement strand
ACCCCCCCCACCCCCCCAAGCCTTTCATGTAATTGGATTCAAATTCCCATCTGTAGCTACTAAACCAATGTTTTCAACCTTTCTTCTACACCTCCCCACCCCCCCAACTGTTTAACCTCCCATCTCCAGCTCTGGCATAAATGTAAGCCTTTATTTGTGAATATTCCGATAAGCACTTTGCCTCCAACTATATTGTTCGAGTACCAGCATCATTGTTACAGCTGTAATTGTTACTATCAAGACACAGTTCTTTGTAATTAGAAAGTCAAGATGGTATTCAGCAGTATGGCAGCACAGATTCTCATTTGTTAGGCTATTAGAAAAAAAAATGTTTACAGAGAAAACAGTGTCATTGTTTAGTGCTCTTAATTGACCATCTGCCTGGTAAAGAAATGTCCAAAGAAGGATAAATAAGACTATAGTACCCTTATTTATTTATTTTCTTTGTGCAATGAGTAAATTAGGAAAAGCAACAGCAGATCCAAACTAGACAAGACATTGCTAAATCAGGCTGCAAGTGAAATCATGTCATGCATACATTAACTTTTATTTCTCTCGGTGTCAAGACTCGTGTCTGCATCTTCCTCAAAGTTTGTTGGGAAGCAAAAGGAGGCCAGATCTTGGTGGGCACTGTGGAGTTGACAGCATTCATCTTTTAACAAAGTCAAGCATATGCTGCTTTGAGTGCGGCATCTTTGCATGCTCAATGACGTGTTTAATGTCACCTTTCTCACTGTAAATCATCCCTGAGTAAATCCACAAGGGAGAGTGGTACTAGGAATTAAGCAGGAGAGAAATAAAATTCATGACCATGTGGTTCTATCTCGGGGAATTTGGTACGTATTGACAAGAGAGATTCACACCTGACGGGGCCGAGAGCTAATTTGTAGTAGGGCTGTTTATCTTCTGCCTGAAAGGAAGGCTTTTTCATATTTAATGTGTGTTTTCCTCATCTCTGTGTGTGTGTGTTTGTGGTTTAATGTGGCTAAAGGGTACATCTGGTTTCCTTGCTTGGCAAAAAGGTAGCTTCAAATTTCAGGCCAATTCCAAAATTCTGGGGTTTTTCTTTTTCCTGTGAACAAGTATAAGGAGAGTCGGTTTGCTCTTCAAAAACCGGATTGGAGGTTTGCACTCCACAGGGCACTGTCTTAGGGAGGGAGCATTTGAGCTGTGCTTCCAACATTTGTTTACAGATTAGAAATGAGAAATGGAAAAAAAACACCAACCCAACCCAACAGTATTACCATGCTAAACCAATATGGGAAATGACCGAACTGATCTGAGGCACTATTTGTCTTCCAACATTCCAGGTGGAAATAATCCAGTACATTTATATGTTGATTTATTACAGTGTGGAGTAAAAAGAAATAGGGGGAAAAAAAAAAAAAAAAAAGAAGGGAAAAAAGGAACGAACTAAAAAAAGTAAGAAACCCACTCAATAACAGTAATCTCTCACAATCTTGCCTCGCAGATTCAGGAGGCCCCAGTCCTGCCTCCCCCACAGAAGTGCTGGTGATGATGGGGACAGCAGAGCCAACGCAGCAGCCACAGCAGGACAGTGCCCACGATGCCCAGAGGTAAAATCTCCCAATGCTTGCAGATCTGACAATGTTTGAGCTGTGGTTTACCATGATGAGAAATACACTAATGGCTCCAAGAGAGTTCTAACTCCACAAATCCGCCCCTTTGATGCCTTCACCCAGTTCCTCAGGTGCATCATCCCTTGTCTGTCTGTTCCCCTTCCTGTTTTTTTCCATCTCGAATACTGGACATAACAATTTTGTTTCTTCTTCTTCCCTGGGTCCTTACTCTTGTGAACAGATTCTGAGTCTTGAGGGAGTGCCTCAGAATCTTGGTTTTTCTGCCCGATGGCTTTTGGGAAGGTGTGGTAGCAAATGGAACTCAGCTGTCATTGGTCTCAAAAACACCATTGTGTAATATATTGCTTTTCAATGTAAAAGTTTCTCCTTTTGTGTGTTTCTGGAGATCTTTTGTTGGTTCTAGTTGCACTTGTTTTGGACAGCAATGAGCCACCTTTTCACTATTGTTTTTTCCTTCCAGTAGCTAACAGAGCTTATACAATAAGTTCTATCAGCAGGCGCAGGAAGGTGAGGAGTGCACAGGGCTTTCAGGGTGCTGCACCTTTTTCCTGACTTAGAGACACTTAAATTTATGAGGTCCAAAGTCTTTGTTTTACATCTTCTGGTCTGGAGGGAAGTAGCAGCATGACCCTACCGAGATGGCAAAGCCTGCCCAGGCAGCCACCTGCCTGTCCGTGCCGACAGCCCCGTGTACCTGCTGCCTGACTCACTCACTGCTCTCTCTGTTTTGAGAGCAGTATCAAAATGACTTCTCAAAAGTGTCTTTATTAGCTGCAGCTGTACTGGCTGGATGTGCCAGCACCAGCGGTCAGCACGCACCTCGCTAGGCTGGGTGCTTGGACACGGAGCCCGTGCCTGGGGGTTTTTTTTCTGCATGTGCTTTGGAGCACTGAGCAGAATAAGTGGCTCGGGAAAAATCTGATTGACACCGGTAGTTTTAAGCTCATGCATGTCTAGCTACTTGTTCAATTTGTTTAGTCCAGTGGTCTCCTTTATTAGGAGCCTTAGGGTTTTTCTTTTGATTTGGCAGGATGATTATAATGAGAGCTCCTTAGTGCTACTACACCAGGGTATCTGCCCACTTGCTCTCAACCTCTGCTGTATAGCTTGTGATTAATGTAAAACAGTCAGATGCCCTTCAGATCAGTCGAATTTGGGGATTCTGTTATAAACAGGAGAAGCGTGCTGCCCACACAAAGCCCTCGGTGGTACCAATTAAAGGCAGCGTCGTTCAGAGCTGGCACTTCTCATGCCGCTCATGGGCTTTTTTCTTCTCCGTGGCCGGTGGGGCCCCTCTGCTGCCCTGCACCTGTGCCACGCTCCAGCCCCAAGGCGTGACTTCCCTGAGCAGCCAGGAAACACCTGCCTGTGCACTCTTGCTGCTCAGTTTCTGTGCCCCTTAGCCTAGCCCTCCATCTGGCCAGACGCGAGCGGTGGGATTTGAGTACATTATCTCTTCATGTCATCACGCAGGGATGGGGGAGTATTGCCTGGAGTGCCCCTGGCAGGAAGCCGCGTGGTTCCCCTTCCCGCTGGAGCAGTGGCTTGAGGCTGCCACTGCAGATCATTTGACAAATTTCACGGTAAAACCCCAGCTTATCAACGTCATCTTTTTATTCCAATCAGTATTCCAAGTATTCCTTGAACGTCACAAGTGAAGAGCTGGATTATTCACAAAGTGTCCAGTGTAAAATCCTATTTACATGCAAAAGTTGTGCCAGCTTACCCTGAGGTTAAATCGGTGCAAACCCCTTCTGTGAGGACTCTTCCAAACTAATGAGAATGACCTCCCATAATTTCTTTAATTAAAGAACAACAGCCACCTAAATCAAGATAAAAGATGCTTCATATTAAATAAGGTTGGCCAAGCAAATGGGTTTGAGTTGCTCAAAAGGCCGACTGCACTTCGTACACTGACCGAATTACGCGAGCGCTCCGGGCAGAGCAAATCTCAGTTCTGGCTTCTGACTTCTGGTCGAGCAACTGGAGCAGCGAGAGGGTGTTCAACACCTGCCCCTCCTCCAAGTCAACAGAGGTTTTCCCTCTGCCTGTGAGGTGGCCAAGGTCTCTCTCCTGCATACACGTTTTGTCTTAAATCCTATGCACTGCTGGGTTTGGTTTTTTTGACCTTTTACAAATTCGTATGAAGTGTCTGGGTCAAGACAAAGTGTTGTTCTTCATGAAAGTGACTCCCCTTCCCTCCCCCTGGTGTTTGTCAGAAAGGAATAAAACTGCACTGTACAGCAGCAGAGAGAAAAATCTTTTCTTTCTGAAATGGTATCTTCCAGAGACAGACTTTTCCTTGCATAAAGCTCTCCATATATCTGGGGTCTTGTAACTTTGATCTATTCACCCTCTGCCTACAACATACACTCCAGTTGTGCTTCTTTTTTAATGATCTGTAAGGACTTGAGGAACTCTTGTCTAAGGGGAAAAAAACCCAACCCAGTGCTGGTTTCTTATTGCTCATTTCTTTAGAGAAAGATGACCTTTAAAAGCTACTTAGATGTCACTTTTAGTTGTGAAGACAGTGGCTATCGCGCTTCCTTCATTGCTGATTCAGGAGGCCGCCGAGCACAGCAGTGTCGTTTCCCATTGAACAACAGCAATCTCATCACCAATCCTGTGACTGTCTAAGAAGATCATCTTGTTTATCTCAAGATATCTCCTTCTAATCCGGCTGTTTTCCGAGGCTGTCCTGAGAGATGATTATTCCGCAGCTTTTCATGGACCTAAACCCTTTGCAGGTCTCTCCCCACTGGTGCTCAGACCCTCCTGGAAGGGACTTAGCTCTGTGTCCAGCAAAGCTGACCAGAAAAGTTGCCCCATGGGCCCTCGAGGCATCACTGGTGTTCAGGGTGTCAGTATCTTACTGTAACGAGACCCTCAGAACAAAACCGCTGTGATTAAACCTGCCCAGAGGGTTGTGGAGGCTCCTTCCTTGGAGGTCTTCAAGACCCGCCTGGACACGTTCCTATGCCACCTGATCTAGGTGAACCTGCTTCTGCAGGGGGGTTGAACTGGATGATCTCTGGAGGTCCCTTCCAACCCTGCCATTCTATGATTCTAATCCCAGCTGGAAATGTGGGCAAAACTAGAATAGCATTTACTTCTCCATCAATGTTATGGAGGTCTCACCAATCTTTTGATAATGTTTTATTCATGGCTGAAAAGATACTAGAGTCCCAATATATTACAGCCATTTAGACCTGTAAATAAACCTTCAAATAATCGTAATGTTTTGTTGCCTGCTACAGGTAAGAGTATGCACTCAGCTTACCAGCACAGAAACTAAAGGTAAAATGCATTTAATCCCATTAAGCACCAAAACGTAAGCAAACTGACTAACAAAATACAGAGGGGGTGGCAGAAGAAGAAAGTAAGCTCAGCAAATAATTGGCTGCGAGGAAGTTAATGAAAGTTTGCAGTGTGCTTTGTCTATGACTGGAGTTCAGAAGAGATGATGTTTTTGAAGCGTTACTCACAAATCTCCCGTATCCACAATAGATCTTTTGTTAACTGTACCTGCACATTTATTGTGTATGACAGCCTAATAAAATGAAGTCATTTTAATAAACATTGTATCAGCACACCCGATCTTCCGTGTGGCAGCGCGGGTTTCCAGCACTGAAGGAAACATTTAACATTCTCACCGTTTTAATACTTTTAATAAATATTTGCAATTCCTGTGATAACGCATAATGGCAGAAAAATGCATTGCCTCCAAAATTTATGTGGCTGCTGGCAGGTGGCCATTTTCCAATTTTCTGTCTCACTAATATACATTTATTATGTATTTCTAAGGGCTTTTTTTTTTTTTTTCCCCCCTCTTCTTTCTCCAGGATTTGGCTTGCCATGAAATCGCTGCTGCTGGTACAAGAGAAAGCGCTCGTGACAAAGAAATCCCGGTTGAACCTGAACCTGAGGGCTGGACCTCTGCGCACCGAGCCAGAGGAGAAGCTTTCTCCCTTTGATCCCTCCCTATCAGCTGCAGCCACGGTAAGTTGGGATCAGAGACTGCCGTTCCAAAGTGATCCTGAGGATCAGCTTGGGCTCAGTAACATCTTCTGAGGCGCGACATTGCGCCGCATCGTGTTCCGCCTGACGAGACACGCAACAACGTAATGCCACATGATGGGGCAGGACATGGGGAAGGAAGAGCCAAGTTAGTATTATGCATCACAGCTTTCTTTTTTCCCCTCTTACATTATTGGATCCGAGCTCATGATGAGCTGTGAGTGGTCTCTTCTGTGCTGGCTTTATACATCAGCTATCGTTACAGTATCTGAGCATCCACCAGCAGATAATTAAGCCTCTATTGCTAGCTGAAATCCTTGAATCTTTCAATAAGCACATATTGTTCTCTGTATTTAAGTAGTAGTATTCATTTGAAGAGCAAGGGTGCAGTAACTCTCTTAAGTATGAAACGTAAACACACGGGCAACAAGAAGTGGTAAAACATCCTCTAAATGGAAGGAAGCCCATTTGGTAAGAACTCTTTATTGCATTTGTACCAAAGCAGGGGATATCTTCTGTCACAGCACGTGTGCTTCTCGAAGAGCCTTTCTGGTAGCAAATGATGTTGAGAGAGCGCGATTTGTTATCAGAGAGCTATTTACGATGGCCGAGATAGAAGGGCACTGAATAAATATCTATAGCTCTCAGCAACTGAAACATGATGGTGCAGTAGATGGAAAGAAATATCTCAAATAAGCAGAGGAACAGAACCTCCCTAGCAAAGGTGACTGCAAATTCAATAGATTGTTCTCCTTTTCCCAAAGAAGAGTTTTCTTTCTTTCCCAAGCCAGCGAAACAACAGAATAACCCAAATTAATAATGAACTGTAAGAGAAAGGAAAAGATTGCTGTGTGCCTAAGCAGGAAGTGGGATGTTGGGAGGGGGGTTATTAATAAGAACTATATGAAACAAGAGTGACTAGGAGGCGTTTTCAGACTTCCCTGTCAATGAAACCCAGGGCAGATTAATATTATTACTTCTTACCGTGGCTCATAGGTAGAGCACGGGCATGTAGTCACTAGCAGGCTCCGATTCTATTGAGGACCCGATATATGCAGCATTGTGAAAATGAAACTCGAGCTACTTACACATGTTATTAGTGCTGTGAACGCCTTCCCTTGCCCCCACCTTCTGAATGAATTACGTTATCTCTGTTTGTGATGAGGACTGAAAAACACAGGGATAGCATGAAGAAGTAACTGCACAAAACACCAGTGTATTGTGGGTGCCCTGTGGTCAGACTTTCAGAAGTACTCAGGCACCTGCTGTTCCCAAAAACTTCAGAAGGAAAATGGGTCTCTAGAGCCCTGGCAACGGGAAGGTACTTTGTGGCCCAGTAGCCAAAGGCCTATTACAGCCATGGTGCCCTGGAGATGGTTTCTGTGAGCAGATCGAGCACGGCTTATTGACCACGCGGGTGACGTGGAGAAATTAAAGATTGATGGCTGATTTGTAATGAAATAGGAGTTAAAGGCACAGAGTGTTTTTCTTATATATAATTTATATGTATCTGCTGTCAGGCTGCATTCCACTCCTGCTGGCCCTGTTCCAATAATGCATTAGCATTGCCACAATTAGTGGGAATAAAATTAGGTTTCTTCACCCTGCATTTCGGTAGGACTTCGGCACCTCTGCAGCAGGTGACAGCACTTCATGCCAAGATGCACAGATACATGGACAGATACATTCAGGCTGGTTTCTGGTGCCTATTTGTGCTCTTCCTCTTCTCCATCTATTATTTTGCTCTCATTAAACTAATTCGTGGAATGATAAATACTGTCTCCCTAGCAAAGGAGGAAGGCTGTCCTGCCTGTGCTCACAACACAGGGAGAGACAGATAGTGTTAAATATGCTCCAAAAGAACTTCTTGGCCATAAAGAAGGAAGTGAGGAAAAATATGGTTGATTTTGGCACCTTCCCTGCACTTCCTGACATCACTGAGCACAATCCCAGCTCCCTGCAGTTGCACCTTGTGTAGCAGAAGAGATTCATGCGTGGCCATAGCAGTGACAGCTAACTCTTTCCTCAAAGGACCACTGCATCTTCAGCTCTTGGCTTATAAAAAACAAGACCACTTCCCCCTAGTTTGGATTGGTTTTGTTTCTTCCCTGGTGCAGGCCTTACAGATAAATATATTGATGGCAATGGCAGATATAAACGAGCTGGTATTTGCTGAACCTACCTTGGCTCAACGAAGCCTGGGAGGCTCAGTTAGGTGGTGGCATGAAAAAGGAATAGAATAATTTGCTTTGCTGAAAGCAAGGCATAGCTGCTGTGGCTTAAACCCTCAGATTTTCACTGTCATGCCCAACAGAGTGCATTTGCTCAGGAAAAGTTGCAATTCACGTTAGATTACTAGTTAGCGTTGGACTGTAATTCATAGAGCAATAAAGGCTGCAGACGGCCTAGTTAGGCAAAAGGCAGCTGAGCGGTGTGTAAGAGCTGCTGGGGCACATGAGCTGTGTTTGAGTTTATCTTGGTTGGACACTATGCTCATGTTTTCACCAAAGCACCAAAGTGATTTTTCGTTTATGCAAACTACTGTTGCTTCTTGGTCTGGGAAACCCTCCCAGGGAGCAGTGAGAGGGTGCCTCTTGCCATCCCTGAACTCACAAAGGGCAAGGCTACAAAGCGTTAACTGAGCAATAGGACTGGCAACTGTTGGAGAGGTTAAATCTCTGATTCGGTGGCCAATTCCAGGCAAGGTGGTTCTGCATTTTTGTCTGCATTTTTCTTTCGGTTTTCCCCTTTATTTGACCTGTGTTGGCCCCAGTTCAGGAAAGAATCACAGTTTGGAAAAGCACTTACTGGACTTGAGGGGAATGTTCCAGTGCTTCCCCAAACCAGCCCAGGAGATACCGGATATGTAGGCAACTAAGGTGCCTTTTTCACTGATGACCATGGGCTAAAGATGCAGTTTGGAAGAGAGGAGGTAGAAACTTTCTGGTTGGGTATTTGGTTTGTTTTGTAAAACCCCAAAACGGTGTATTATTTTTTTTTCCTGAAAAGCAACTGTCTTGAAACCAAGTCAGCCAAAAACCTCTAAGAACTGGGTGCAAAACTTCAGTTTTCCACCAGAATTTCTCATCTGTCTGAAAAGTGATGGCAGTCTTGAGTACCTGTCCAAAAAGCGGACTGTATTTAATAAATGGCACTATATAAGTATGTAATAGTCATGCTGCATCTTCATTCTGATATATTTAATAATTGCTAAAAACTATTAATAAGTATTCATTACATACTTATATAGAAATACATAATTAATAGCAGGGATTCAGGAGGGTTAAAAAGGTCATGTTTTTTTCTTTCCAGTGGAAAACATTGAACTATTGGGGTGAATAGATGAAGTCTCCTTTACCCTTCCTCCTGCCACTGAGGCCAGTGGCAAAGTGCAACTCAAACTTGCTCATGAATTCTGTTACTGAACTGTAGACTTTTCTCCATGCTTTTTTTGGTCTAATTGATTTATTCTCCCTGGATTTATGCAATATGTTATCATGTAATGTTATCTGATGTAATACTTCGTCGTGATGCATCCATCTCACGCCGGGTGTTGTTTTCGTCTGGTATTTTTAAGGGGTGGATGCGCCATTAAGTTTTTGTGTTGCTCGTGTTCAATGCAAGTTGATAAGAACCAGATATCTGAAGAAATGGAGAAAAGCAGATTAAAGATTTCCTGTCCCCTCGTGGTGAGCTTTCTCTTAGATGCAGTGAAGACTCTGTGAGCGGACACAAGCGGGTGATAGGATCGTTTCTCTACCGGGCAGCGACCGCTGTCGGCGGGCTGAACCTTGGCATCACTTGATAATCATTTACTTGTGAGAAGAATTCACATGTAAGTATTTGTCACTCTGATGCGTGCATGCTGTCCCCTTAGCAATGGATGTGGGTTATGGTCCAACTCTGCCGTGTCAGTTGTCAAAGTATAAGAATTCACCTAAAGATTTTATTTTGGGAGTGTGGGCTTGTTATTTCAATCAGGGTGTTCCCTGAAAGAGGAGGCACACGATGAGTTCTAATCTCGTGGCACGAAGGTTGCCTCAGATTCCAACAGCAAGAAGATGAATGAGAAACAAAGAGATTGCTGCACAAAACAAAAAAGCAAACTGCACTTTGTAGAAATGATGCTGTCGAGTAGCGAACCCGATTGTCATGCAGGGGTCTAAACTTGTGCTGATGCTGCACTGTAGCACTTCGACCCCTGAGCCTGCAGGGGGGGAGCACGTGGGCTCTCCCCAGCAGCGAGTTGGGCTGCTGCTGATTTCATCCTTGTCGGTGAGTTCAGTTTGCTTGCAAAAGATTTCTAGGAAGTAACTTTTCATTACAAAGGATGTCCATTAAAAAAAAAACAAAACACAACAAAACAAAACACAAAAACAAGCAAAGAAAAACACCTGACGTCAGGGAAAACTGTGGCACTCTTCCATGAATCTTCTGAAGCTCACACGCTTTATAAGTATTGAATGGGATACCTTGTAGGAATAGACAGCAGCAGATGACTGCAGCAGCTTTAAAGAACAGCTTTTTTTTTCTGTCACTCCTTTCACAGAGCAGCCCAAAAGGCTTCCTAGCGGGTATGGTTTGTGCACCATCACCATTTCTCTTAGGATAATCAGTAGAGGTTGGTGATAATGCACAGCAACTTACAATTAAAAATTAATAACGGAATGATGACATTATTCTCTCGTAGCAGAAAAAAACCTTCCACCTTACACAAAGGCCTTTAAAGCACTTTGGCTGTTTTCCAAAATAGCTAATTAATACTCCACCTAGCAGTACTTCTGTGAAGCAAAGCTGCTACTGCCAGGCAGGAATTGCTCCCCGTCCATCGAGGAAGGGGCAGGAGGCCTCTGCTCAGCCCCCAGCTGCCTGCAACCACGCCAGCGAAACCCACTCAAACGGCAGCAGCGTGGCCCTGCAATCACCTGTGACGTTCCAAACTGAGAGACAACGTGTTGGGAAGCCTACAGAGAGCGGATCTGCTTTTCTCAGCACCAAAACAGAGGCTTTGCAGTGTTACATATATTATTCTGATCACAGAAGTGTCTTGCATTAGGGCTTTCAGCATGAGATAATTGACCTTGACATCGCTTTCAGCTAAGGGCACACAACTCTTATCGCGTTGACTTATCTTGAAGGAAAGCTGCAGCTGCAAAGAATATTTACTTACTATCTTCTCCTCTTTTGGTTTTTTTTTTTCTGTAGTTCTTGAGAACTCAGCACTGCAAGGACGAGTCGGCAGAAGTGTGGCGAGGGATGGGAGGTATTTGATGTGGATGAACACGTGAAGAGGTGATTATGGATTGCTAAAAGTCTAATCCTTGGATAAACTACAGTTTGCTATTAATTCTTTGGACTTGCTTAGCTGCTACTTAACATTTCCTTGACTTAACAATTATATTCTTGAGCTAAGAGTAACTTTCCAACAAAACGTATAGGGATTAGCAACATTGATAATTACATTAATTAATATTAATGGGAGTGACAATATTTGTAGTCATATGACAAACATGAGGAAAGCAGGGCTTTAATTTTTGTCAGTTAATTCTGTTTCTAATTGCTTGCACTATTCAATTGTCAGAACGTGTTCCCCTCGCAACAAGGAACGTGTGAAGCTGCGAGAGCAGATCAAAATTAGGGGGAGGGAGAGCTGAGTATTTGTGTGTGGCATTGTCTGTTATCCCAAAGCATATTTAGCCTGGTCTGTGGACTTGGCATTTTCTCCCATGTGTTTATTATAACATCACTGCCAGTCACCTGGAGCAGGGGGGGTCGGTGTGAGCCGAGGTGTGTTGGCAGGCAGAGGTGCAGTCAGGAGCAGACAATGCCACTTACTGAAGAGCTCTCCAAGTTATCAAATGTCCTTCTTCCTGCGCCTTCCCATAGGTGCAAGATGAGCGCAGCACAGCAGGACAGGCAGACCTTGGCATAGAGAGCTCAGTGTTTATGTCTCTACTGCCTACTCAGATTTGTTCAATATGTTTGATTGGATGAAAGCTGTCTCTAGAGGAAGACAGGGAGCTGCAGTCCATTGGCCTTAATCCTTCCCCGTGCTCTCGTATCTCTATATGGCTCCACCAGCTCAACGCAGCCGTAAAACCAACATACTCCACCCTCAGTGCTCCCTGGTGCCAGGGCAATCCCTTGCTGAGCATCAGAGCTGCCACAAGAGCTTCTTGGCACCAGGAGGAAGGCTAAGACCCTCCCTGCAGATGTGTCCACTGCCACGAGATGATGTTCTTGCTTGGTGTCCCAGCAGGCTGGGGGTGTGCAAAACCCTCAGGGGAAAAAAAGAAACACAAAGTTTTCTGCATGTAAATCTTTGTGTCCCAAAACTTCTCTCCTCAGAGAGACTTCAGCCTGTGAAGGAATCTGGATGTTTTGAAGCTTCTCTCCGCACAGAGCCTTCACCATGCAACAATCCAAGAGGCTGATTAAACAAATGATGACTGTTTCTTGGGACAGCTGCAATAGGAAAAAGAAGCTACCAGCTAAGATGTGTGCCTTTGATGGCTCTACAGGCAAACAGCAACACTCTCTGCAACCACCGATCCCCTCATGCGGGCTCACGCTCGCTGCTCTCTCCACCTGTGATGCCATAGGTAAGGTTTCATGCTCTGCTTTTCCTCACAGTCTGTCTTTCCTCTGGTCCTTCTTAGGATTACACCTCTGAAAGGCTCTGAGTAAGTATCCGGCCAAACACTGCCCATGGAGATGAAGTACACTGTCACTCAGTACCTGCTGCTGTAGCTTCCTTTTGGCTGTTGCCAGCTAAAGTGGGAAGAGCTGCTTGTCTGCTCACCTTAGCCTCATGGATGTTGGGCGGCAGTGTGCGAGGGAAAGTGGCCTGAGGAGTTCCTCATCCGCTCCTCAGTGAATATGGGGGGAGTGGGTGATGAGGCCGAGGGAATACCCCCAAATTTCTGCCCATCCCTTGCTGGCAGCCCACGCTGATCCCCAGCACATTTGCATCTCTGCGTATTTGTAGGGTAAAATCAGGGAGCACAATTGTTATCATGTTGTGCAAGTCACATAGTGGAAAGGCATTCAGGACAGATTCAGATCTTTTATGCTGGTATCAACGTTGCCGCTTCTCCACGTCCCCATCAGGGGCCTGAGCTGAGAATTAGCCCTTTTGTGTTTGTTTCCACTCCACCGGGCTGGGCCCGTGAGCCTCTGCTGTTTCCCCATCAGGAAGCAGCGATTGAACGTATCCGAGGCCCCAGAATCGCTTAATGAGTGCTCAGCGAATATTAATAAAAGTTGGGACGTGACTCAGACGACAATGGGCGAGAAGTTTGAAAGCTTTGCTGCAAGATTACAGGAGGCCGCGAGGAAATATGGTATCCAGCAGCTAGCATATAGTGCAGATATTTCACTATCCAGGGATCTCTAATTACTAATAATGTACAGGAACAGTATGATATGTCCTTACAATTGCAGAATCCTTTTCAAAGATAATCTTTAATAGTTTATTTGACAACCTGTAAAATTATAGAAAATTATTAGTCTTGGGAATTACAGAAATCCCCATGGTACAGGCAGACAATAAAATTATAATTACCTGTGGGTAACTGAAATTTAACTGTTTTTTTATTGTATATTACACATCAATAGCAACAGAAGTTCAAGAGTGTCCCCCTCCCCTCCCTTTTCTTTTCCTTGCAGAAGCGGGGAAAATGGACAACCCCGCTGGTAGCTGGTGAGCCCTTGTCACTGCGCAGAGCTGGAACGATTTCGATTAAAGCGCTACGTTCGAGACTGTCATTAGATCTGCATTAAATTACATATCTGGAATGTTAAAAATAAAGAGCACCGAAGCTTATTCACAGCTGCCTGTGGTAAAGTAGGCAGTCGAGGTTTTGATTATCTGTACGGTTCTTATTTTTCTCTTTTCTGAAACTTATTGTTTCGTCAAACAAACACCCAGCACGTTTGAGAGCAGCGTGAGCACACGGGCGGGACCGCCCGAGACGGGTAGGGCGTTAGTGACTTGCCACTCTGTGCTCGGCGGTGTTGTTTAGTACTCACAATGGTAATTTATCAATTATCCAAGAGGGAACAAAGCTCTCAGCTGTCCCTTAGCTCCAGAACTACCCATGGCGAGGCCCAGAGCCCCAGACCCCTCCCAGACCTTGGGAGACTCACTTAACGGTAGTGTTCGCATCGCCGCTTTTTGCCTTGTCCTCTCTTAGTGACCCCATGGAGGCTGCTCAGTGCTCAGCCTCGTGGCACATCAAGACTTGTACGGCTTCTTCCCTAACCCAGGAAAATGATAACCTGTTTTATCCTTTTCCTTCAGAGCCAGGGCTCTTGAAAACAAGGCACGACTGCTCAGCAGCCTGCTCGCCTCCTCAGTGGGTGAGAGCACCCAGGCCCTTCTGCCATCTCGCTTGCGATGCCATCGGGACAGACCCAGGCTTTCTGGATGCTGTTTGTCCACCATAAACCCTAAAGTAGGTTGGTTATTTGTTGTCTCTGACAGCTTTGTTAACCCCTGTTGAGATGCACAGTCCGGGTGTTTGCTCTATGCAAGTGTCAGGATGGCTACTTGTTTGATTCTGTAAAGTGCTTTGTGATCATTATGTGACTATAGCTGTGCAAGTGAAAATATCTTGTTAAGAGTTTCAATTAAAGGGTTTAATACAAAGATTTTATCATGAGAGAGGCGTCACCACAACCAAGCACAACGTAATGGCAAGCCAGGTATTGTCAGGGTTATGATTATTCTGATTTCTGTATAATCATTGATGCATGAACTAAGAACTGAGAGATGGGAGTTCCTCCAGCCCCGAAGAACTCACACTAACTGTTTGTTCTGGAGGAAGCAACAATAGCAAAAGCACCTCTGCTCTGTAGCACAGTTAATGGTGCGCACAGCCCAATCTGGCAGTGGATGAGTTGTCCCACTTCCAGAGATCAAAGGCAGCCAAAAAAAATCCCGTTGGCTCCTTCATCGCCTGCCTGTTTTATTTAGGTGCCTTTTACTCTCTTCCTGCTGTTTTTTTCTCTCTGCCTGCGGGTGTGAAGGGCATCCCCGTGCATTAGAGCTGTGATGTGTCTGTTTACCCAACACAGCGGCTGGAAAGTTCTCATCAAAGTGGTATTTGAACACCTTTACACAGAACCTGAGGAGACAGGTTTTGCCTTCCTCCTTGGTCCTGCCTTTCGGAGAGTTTTAAGTGCCTTGGCCTCCTGAAAGCTGGAGTGGAACACGCATATGAGACTTAAACCAAGCATAAATGTTTCAAGAGGAGAAACCCCAGAGGGACAGTATCATCAGAGCAGTTAGTAGTCCAAGCTACAGCAGAGGAGAGTCAGGGCTGGGCCAAAATCACGGTGCTTTTGTCAAATAGACATGACCTCATGTAACACAGCCAAGAGAGCTTTGTTTTGCTTTGTTTGTTTCCAAATCCTGACCTCTGACCAACACCTGAAGGCAGTTGGAAAGTATTTCTGCATCTTTATCTTGATCCTCATGGCCCTAAAAAAGCAACTGGAGAGCTGTTGCCCGCTAGGTTTTGTATTTATGGGATACTTGGAGTCTGAATCTCCCAGCCACTGAAAGCCACTGTACTCTGAGACAAAGAGCAGGAGAGAATTTTTCCTGCATTTGAAGTTTCTGCTCGTGTCACTCACCGAGGCTCATTTTTTACCATTTTGACCTGGGTGAGAGGAACTATTTTGACCTGAGTGTCTTCCTCTGCGCTGTGATGCGGGGTGGGAAGTCAGAGCTGAGGATGAGCAATAGTAGCACTGCCAGGATCACAGGCAGGCCACAATGTTGGGTTTGCTAAAAGTCACGTTTTTTGACATGGGAATTGGGAAGAGACATTGATGCAACATGTTGGAAAGGACTAAAGGTTATTGTTTGCCATAAACATGATTCAAATACAGAGACTCAAGCCTCATAGTAGTAGGTAAATACTTTGGAGTGAAAATGTGAGCTTTTAGGAACAACCATTGACACTGAGGGAGGGCCCAAAAGGGCCTGCAGGGAGCTCCTGCGGAAAGCACCACTAATGGTCTTCACTCTGCTCCCGTCTGTGGGGTGTTGGAGCTCACAAACGTTAAGAAGGCTGCAAGCTTCCAAACTCAAAAACAAAACCAAGGTTTGGCTGTTTTTCTTTCTCCTGGATGAGGTTAGGAGGTTAATAAAAGAGTTAATCCCAGCCTGGCCCGCAAAAGGGAACGAGCCACATTCGGGAGACTTCAAAAGCCTTTGGAGTGTTTGGGTGTGTATGTCATTGCCAGAGCTGTCCCAGGAAGATGAAGGTGGGCGGCTGTTTTAGGGAGAGGAATTTGGCCTTTAAGTAAATCAGCTGGAGTGAAAAGAAAAAGGTTAGTGTCAACTGTTTCTGCGAGTAAACCTCCATTCAATTACGTTCTGGGTGTTTTTCCTTTCATTTTTTTTTTCCCAGTGAGAACCTTAAATTAAAAGTTACTGCAGAGCCAACCACAGCACTGCAACCGAATGGGCCCGACAAGCTGCTTGTTTGGTTTGCTTAAATTTCATTAAGGTACTTAATATGCCAACAGTTGGAAAGAAAGGAAGCAAGGAACACAGGAAACGTTCAGCAAAACCCTCTCTCTTCAAATTGGAAAAAAAAAAATGAGAGAAGTACAGCAGTGAGAGCAGTGAGAAGTCCTCAGCGGACTTGGCAAGTTGTAGCGCTCGGCTTCTGGGGCTCGTGGCTTTCAGGGGTTTGCTCTGTCTGCTGGTGGTGGCTGCAGGCTGGGACAAAGCCATCTCAGAGAGGGGAATTAAGTATAGAGGAGGCTTTGCTGAGCCTCTTCTCATTTGTGTGTGTTTCACACAATCACAGACTCTCAAGTGTTGGAAGGGACCTTGAAAGCTCATTCAGTGCAACCCCCCTGGCCAGAGCAGGACCACCTAGACTAGGGCACACAGAAACTCATCCAGGTGGATCTGAATGTCTCCAGAGAAGGAGCCTCCACAGCCCATCTGGGCAGCCCCTGCCAGTGCTCCCTCACCTCAACAAGGAAGAAATTTTTCCTTGCATTTCTTTGGAACCTCTTACGTTCCAGCTTACAGTCCTATCATTTGTAACCATAGAAGGGCTGGAGGCCAGAGGTGGAGGACGTGTCTGCACGATGCCCCTCATGGCGTGCAGCGAGGGGTTGGGTGCTGTTTTGTGCCTCCAGGCAGCTCTCCGTTTTGCCCAGCCCATTACAGCACCAGACAGTTATTTATAATCAGAGCTGGGTGTCCATTTGCTTTCCAGCACTGAGGGAATGTTTATTGCACAGCATAGAAAATTACTTCAGACCTTGTAAGGTTTTTCTGGAAGAATATATGCTCCAGTCTGGGTTACTTCCCTCCAGGACTTGGTCTCCCCGTGCACAGATGAAGGTCCATACTAAGAACCAGTGTAAATGTTATAATCCATATCCCTTGGCAGAGAAACTGTGCTGCAATTTCTTTTTTCTTCTTTTCTTGCCTGTGCTACCAGTGAACCACTTCCTATAAGGAAATGGCATTGTGTTAAAGTTATATAGTGTATCATATTAAATTTTATAACAGTGCTTTGTGTTTTGAAAAGACTTTGGGGGGCGGAAACGGCATCAATCAGGGAACCACGTTTGATAGACTTGGAAGGAGCCTCCTGGGTCATTTTGTCCAAGACCTCGATGAAACAGGAAGGCTTCTGCGAAATACCTTTCCCATAAATGTATCTAACCTTTCCTTAAAGACACTGAGTGATTGTGCCATAAATACCTCAAGCAGGTAAACTAGTCTGATTGACCTTACGATCCAAAAGTGTCTCCTAGTACTCTATATAAGGTACCATTTCCCGTTCTTTCAGCTGTGGCTAAGCAAGAAAAAAGGGCAAATACACAGTAATGGGCAACAATACAGAGTGTGCAAACAGTTTTGCTTTCACTTTACTGCCCTCACTGCCCATAAATCTGGATGTACCAGTGATACTCGGCTTGCCAGCGCCGCGCCTGTGATCCTCATAGTATCCATCTCACTTTGTCTCTGACTTTTGGAGAGGCAACATTACAGAGAGTGGAAATAACGAAGACGTACGAGCAGCACTCTCTGATTCAGAGAGCCATCCAAAACCCTCTGCCATACAGTTAAGGTATTTATTTCTATGTTCTGTTTATTAGGATGTGTGAGCCGTTTCTTGGCAGGACCAGGGGAGCGAAGGGAAGCACAGGGCTTGCTAACGTCTCCGTCAGAGTGTCATCAGAGTTCATTCTCTGACAATTGAGCATAGTGAAAAATAAATACCTGCTTAGTTGAGCTGTTTGCTGCGGCAATGGAGATGCATCGTGTGCTGGGTACGGCCCCGCACCGCTCTGCCTGCTGTCTCTCAGCACTAGGAGAAGTGTGGCTGTGTGTAGATGTGTGATTAAATCACAGACATGTTGGTTTCCGAGAGCTTCCTCGGCTGCACAGGAACTAGCTTTGCCTCTTTGGTTTTTCCTTTCCCAGGTGCTGAAAAGCGGTGAGAGCCAAAGGCTGGCTGCTCTCCCACCTGCTCCTGCCAGGCACACGCTACTTATGGAAAAGGGTGGTTGTTTCATGGTGTCCGTCTCACCTGGCTGACCGTTCCCCACTTCATTCTGGACACAGGAGGAAGCTGGACACCCTTCACTGTGTCCTTGCAACTCCCAGGGAAACACAAGTCTCTGAGAGCTCTATGTGCCACCTTGGTGGCAGCGAGGCATCGCTGTCAGGTGTAAGAACAACCAACCATCTAGCAGTGAGACATTGCTGTTGTCACCAGCTGCTGCCTGAGCACCCAGCATCCCAAAGGAGACACTTGGAACGTTCCCGAAATGCCTGAGAAGAGGTTTGGGACTCAGCAGGCCCAGCTGGACAGCCTTTCTGTTCTAGACAATTTCATGTTCGCAACCGGACCTGGAGATGGCTATTTCAGACTAGCTGAGGAAGACTCTAGATGAATTTCCTCTCCAGAAGATGCAAGAAAGAAGTTTCACAAGGCAGAGGTATCTTGAGCTTGGTTGTATTGTCCATTGGTTGTCCTGGGGTAGATCAAGCTGTCCTTCGGGGTTTTTTTTTTTCACCTTTGCTTTATAGCTGTACCTCTGATACACAGAGGACTGCTGCACAATAGGCCAAGGAATCTGGAGTTACATCCTGAAAGCAAAAGACATGGAAGAAGTAAGATGATGTAAAAAGAACGTGGTGACCCTGGGTTTTGGACACGTGTTGGTGTCTTTGCATGTCCCTGCCCACACTTTCATGACATGCCTCATGCCTTTGTGCCAACCCAGACCGGTGCTCTCGTGTCCTTCTCAGCTCAGTGCTCATCCTTGCACAGAAACCTTACGTAAGCCCTGAAGATACAGATGACTTTTGTAATGCCTTATCTATACAGTGAATTAAATGCCATCCTTTCTTTGATGTGCAGGTTAAAAGTATTTGTTTAGCATCTAATCACACAGAAATCCAGACTGAAACAGTGCTCACCCCATTGTGTAAGGGCAGAAGCTGGTGAGATCTTGGCACTCTGAGCTGATGTTATGAAATCCCAAGGGAATGTGAAATACCTACACCAACAAAAAGGATGTAGACCTGTGTGAAAGTACCAACAGACCTGTTGGTTGTTGCTCATGTTCTTTTCAGCCATTGTCTTCTCACTGACTCAGCAGATGAGCTGACTCTCTGCAGCTGTGCTCGGGCAGCCCCAAGCCCAGCTCTCCCCTTACTCCATGCCTGGCACCGCAGAGACCATTTGAAGCCCAGGCAGCATTTGCTGACACAGGATCCCAGGTACTCGTCCCACACAACAGAAACAGCTCTGTTGCCTTCATTCTGACCTGCCTCAGTGCCCCTTGGCACCTCTCCTGGCACCCTTTCATTCTCTGGGTTCCAAAGACTTGGAGGAGAGGAGGTAAATGTATTTTTGTCGTGTTTTGTTAAGGGGGCATGAAGGCAGAGAGGGCTTTGTTGTTGTTGTTTTAGTGTTGATGGTATTTGGAGGGAGGTTTGTTGTGTGGTTGTCTAGCACTGAATTGTGACCTGTATCTGTGCTGTTAGCTACTCCTGAAAACAAAAAGTGCATTTTCATCAGGTGCTCCTGAAACAAACAAACAAACAAAAGGATCTATCACAGAGATTCTGTGATCCCGTTCGGTGCACAAATGCCAATCAGGAGCCAATATGGGGCTGCATCTCGCAATCCATTTGGATATTTACAGCAGAACGTGGCATATCATTTAATTTAAATGTGCAGCATGCTCAGTGTAATTAATGGTGTGCAGTGCCTAGAAAATCCTGATTTCTTAATGTGATACAATGCCTGCACGCTGAGAGCGTGTTTTTTTTTTTTTCAAACTAGTGTATCATTTTGGAACATTAATGGGGAGGCACTGCCATTAACCAGGGAAAAGCCCCACGCTCACTCTCCCTTTATGAAACTTCCATGCAGCTCCCCAAAAATACGATGCAAACTACAGGTTTGTTTTAAAGGAGCGGGGGAGCCGGGGATTTAATTTTCCCTGGCCGCAGCGTGATGCCTGAATAGCCAGGCAGCTATTCCTAAATTATGTGCATTTCATTCCTAGGAGCTGTGAGCATGTTGAATGGGCTGCTGTTAAATACAGTACACAAGCATAAATACTCAAGGGAACAGCTAGCTGAAATTTTGGCATGGGCAGCAATCTGATCTCTATCACGGCAGCATCTGAGCACGTAGCAATGACAACACACGTGGGTCTGTCAGGAGTGCTAAGGGAGGGGGTTTGGTGTTCTTGGGATGGGAACTGTGAAAGCTGGGACCATCTCGTGTGACGGTACCGAGCTGTGGCGTTGGGGTGCTGTGGTTTTGGCAAGGAGCCTTGGATGCATGATAAAGACATGTTATGTGTTAGACATCAGTGAAGCATGGGGGATTTACATCTGTACCTAGAAGCTGAGGTAACAAAAGGGCAGCGTGCTTGGTGAGAAGGGTCAGGTGCAAAAGCCCTTTCGAGGTCTGGAGCTTTACTGATGTGACTCTAGCGAGCTGGGGTGTTCATCTGCTTTACCAGGCAGCTGAATCATTTGAATTGTGCAAAAAAGAAGTGGAAAGGAAAAAAAAACCCCACAACCCAACCGCTGTAATTTTGCAAGGTGTTGGTTTTTACCAGTCCATACTATGAAGCTCTGTTTACAGACCTGTTGATAGCAAAGCAAATTCTTCGGGTCCTCTAAATAAATCTGTTCCTAAATATAATGCTTCAACTTCTGTATTCTCATGTGACACCTGACAATTCAGCCTTAAGAGTAATTGGTCCTGTCTTTGAACCTCTGCAACCACTGTATGAGGAGGGTGGACAATTTATTGATTTAGATTGATTTTTGGAGAGAAGCACACGAGACAGATACGGTATCAGATGTCACATGCTGCATATATTACTCTCCTGGAGAACATCCACAGGAGCACGTGGGGGTGATGCCTCCCCGAGCCATTCCCTGAGAGACACACCAGCCAGGAACCACTGAATCAGGCCAGGTCTGGCTGGGGAAGTATGTGCTCAGATGGCTGTTCTATGCAGCAGCCATCCCAAGCTGTGTGTCACCTCCACGTGCAGCACCCCAAGGGTGAGGCACTGACGTGCTCCTGCGCTCGGTGTGAAGCCTGAGGAAGGGGCTGGGGAATGGACACTTACTGAAAGCACTGTCAGGCCATTTCCATGCTCATAACTGGATTCTTTAGTGCTGTGGTTAGTTGAGAACTTTCTCATAAAGGGCACTGGGTTTGTTAGGAGGGGAAAGCATTTGTGAACTGTTTAGGTGGTGACCAAACTGTCAGTGATATTAATAGCTCCGAGCCCTAGTAAAGACCTGAAAAAGCTGGGGAAAGAGCAGAACAGGATGGCATCGAGAGTCTCGTCACAAGGGATGGTAACAGGAGGTGTGTCCCACTCGTGGCTGAGTCTGGCAGGGGAAATCCTCCCATCTGTGATGAGGGAAGGAATACCTTTGCAGCACGCTTTCCATTGGCAGTGCACACTGACTGCCTGACTGTTTGCCACAGCCTGTGCTCGGAGAGTGGGGGGAAGAGATAACGACCAAGCACATAGTTTTCATTTGTAGTCTTCATTTCAGGATTCACCGTTTCTGATGGCAGTGTGAGAGGTGCCAAGTTCCTGTTCAATTCAGATGTGATGCTGCAGAGGAGCTGAATGTTTCATGGCCACAGCAGTGCACAGACAACCCTGACTGCTGCTCCTTCGTTTCCCCCAGGTCAGTGGTGTTGCCGTGGCCAGGCAGAGGAAAGGACAGGAGCTGCTCTGTGTGTCTAGTGGGGTGCCAGCATGTTGTCACTGAGCTCTGTCACGATAGCTGGGACTGTCATGCGATGGAACAACACGTCCCACCCCCGGTTAAGTGCAGAGCTTTCCAGGTGATGTACAGCCCCTGTCAAGTGCCAAAGCTTTTGTTTGTTCACAGAGCGAGGCAGCATCTCCAGGAGAAAAACCCCACACTTAGAAGTTTATTGTGAAGTGATCTCCTGTGTGTTTATGTGAAACTGGGTGGTTCGTAGGAAGGGCAGGAAAATATCCCCTTTTATCCCATGCTCCCGGCTCCCAACCTGCCGAGGACTTGGCACAAACTCTTTAGGAATGTACCTCTTGTCGTTAAATTGGGTTGGATCTCATTAATAAAAGAATGGTATAATGGAAAAGAGTTTCTAAAATTATACCGTAACCTAGAATTGCAGGATTCAGCTTTCTGTGCCTGAAGAAAAAAAAAAAAATGGTGAAGCATTACACTTACTTTATCAAGCATTGCACCTGACATGCTCTCATAAATTTTACATGCATTTTTTAACTTATTTTAATATTATGCAGGCTTGGTTTAAAATATTCTCGTGAAGTAACTGAAATGAAGCTCCTCAGCCATAAATTAGAGCTAAAAAAAAAAATAAATACTTGTCCCCCCCTTGCTCCATCAATATTTCTTTACTTAAAATCATGTGTTGTATGTAAGCTAAAATTTTCCCTTGCTGAGATACTTTGTATGTCTTAATAGGACTAGCAGAGAACCAGCCAGCCATATTTCTGTAGGGTTAGATGTGCTTCGTACGGGGCTCTTGTCTGAAAGCACACATTGGTAACCCTTTGCATGCCACACTTGGGCGAGGCCCTAGCTCATCCTGCTTTGTTTTCTTTTCCATGTGCTGTGGGCAGAGGAGGGGACAGAGGGCAGCGAGGTAACCAGAGCCTCTCCTGACACCCCAAGGCCAGGTACCATGTCTCTGACAGCTCATCACAAGGCTGTGTTTGGTGAGTTCAAAGTCAGAGCTAAGTTACACAAACATTTGCCTCTCTAGACATAACAGGCCTGCTCTGAAGTGCTGTGAGGCCGCTGGGGCCAGGCCTGCACACACAGGGGGTGCGTGTCGGGCCATTCTTGGGCAGTGTGTCCCAGCCAGGGCTGTGTCTGGCTGCGCTTATCTGATGTGCTCGTGGGGCTTCGCCGCTGCCCCCACCACACCACCATTTATTTTGCTTCTGTGGGTTACTTTTCCTTGAGAAGCAGCAGGAGGCTCCTCCAATGAACTGAGAAATGTGTATTGTATGAAGGTCTGTGGAGGGTTTGTGCTGTAGTTCAATGGGCAGACGCGAACCCAGGGGAGGACATTCCGTTTAAACAGTTGGTTTGCATCTTTACATGCCAAAAATATTCACGTCTTGACTTCAGTAAACTGAATTCAGCGCTTCTTTTTCCTTTCCCTCCCTCCTCTTAAACAAAGTAATTCTAACCAAAGCATTGTGTGGGTATTTGTTATTCCTTCTCAGAGGTGGAGTTTTCGCACAGGCACATTTGGTTGTCACCCTCTGCTCACTTGACACTTCCCCGTTGGTTTGTATTGGAAACCACCAGTAGTTTCTTTTCTTGTGTTTATTGTATTACTCCGAGACCTTTGATCAAAACATCCTGGCTAACAGCAAAGCCTAGCTTAATGCCTATTTGCTATTATGGGGGGAAAAAGAAAAGTGAAGAATATGGTTTGTGTCAAAGGATTTAAGAAGAGAGTTAATGTAATTGAAAAGCAGAAGGGCATTTATGCAAGTGCATCTGAATGTCCTCTTCACATGTAATTGCATCAGGAATTCTACATTAACATGCAAGCCCTGTCCAAAGGAAAGGGAAAGGAAAAAAAGAAAGCTTTATTTTTAGGTAGAAGCCCTCAGTGGGCAGTAAATTACCCATAATATCCCCCAAACTAGCAATTAGCCCTGTGTGCCAACTACCTGGATTGTTTCACGGTGGTTCAGCACAGTCTCACCAGTTATCACCACACTTATCATCGGAGCTGCAGGCCTGATCCCTGCAGCTTCCCATTCCCTGGGCCTAAGGTCACTCATCATAACAAATATGGTTTTATTTGTTTCCTTTGAGCCTTCAGAACTGTTTCCTCAGGCATCAGTAGGTGAGGATGGCCGATGCTGCCACGCCAAGGATCCGAAACCAGACAGAGCTTGGGGAGTGCAGGTATGCTTGTGNCTTGCTCCATCAATATTTCTTTACTTAAAATCATGTGTTGTATGTAAGCTAAAATTTTCCCTTGCTGAGATACTTTGTATGTCTTAATAGGACTAGCAGAGAACCAGCCAGCCATATTTCTGTAGGGTTAGATGTGCTTCGTACGGGGCTCTTGTCTGAAAGCACACATTGGTAACCCTTTGCATGCCACACTTGGGCGAGGCCCTAGCTCATCCTGCTTTGTTTTCTTTTCCATGTGCTGTGGGCAGAGGAGGGGACAGAGGGCAGCGAGGTAACCAGAGCCTCTCCTGACACCCCAAGGCCAGGTACCATGTCTCTGACAGCTCATCACAAGGCTGTGTTTGGTGAGTTCAAAGTCAGAGCTAAGTTACACAAACATTTGCCTCTCTAGACATAACAGGCCTGCTCTGAAGTGCTGTGAGGCCGCTGGGGCCAGGCCTGCACACACAGGGGGTGCGTGTCGGGCCATTCTTGGGCAGTGTGTCCCAGCCAGGGCTGTGTCTGGCTGCGCTTATCTGATGTGCTCGTGGGGCTTCGCCGCTGCCCCCCCCACACCACCATTTATTTTGCTTCTGTGGGTTACTTTTCCTTGAGAAGCAGCAGGAGGCTCCTCCAATGAACTGAGAAATGTGTATTGTATGAAGGTCTGTGGAGGGTTTGTGCTGTAGTTCAATGGGCAGACGCGAACCCAGGGGAGGACATTCCGTTTAAACAGTTGGTTTGCATCTTTACATGCCAAAAATATTCACGTCTTGACTTCAGTAAACTGAATTCAGCGCTTCTTTTTCCTTTCCCTCCCTCCTCTTAAACAAAGTAATTCTAACCAAAGCATTGTGTGGGTATTTGTTATTCCTTCTCAGAGGTGGAGTTTTCGCACAGGCACATTTGGTTGTCACCCTCTGCTCACTTGACACTTCCCCGTTGGTTTGTATTGGAAACCACCAGTAGTTTCTTTTCTTGTGTTTATTGTATTACTCCGAGACCTTTGATCAAAACATCCTGGCTAACAGCAAAGCCTAGCTTAATGCCTATTTGCTATTATGGGGGGAAAAAGAAAAGTGAAGAATATGGTTTGTGTCAAAGGATTTAAGAAGAGAGTTAATGTAATTGAAAAGCAGAAGGGCATTTATGCAAGTGCATCTGAATGTCCTCTTCACATGTAATTGCATCAGGAATTCTACATTAACATGCAAGCCCTGTCCAAAGGAAAGGGAAAGGAAAAAAAGAAAGCTTTATTTTTAGGTAGAAGCCCTCAGTGGGCAGTAAATTACCCATAATATCCCCCAAACTAGCAATTAGCCCTGTGTGCCAACTACCTGGATTGTTTCACGGTGGTTCAGCACAGTCTCACCAGTTATCACCACACTTATCATCGGAGCTGCAGGCCTGATCCCTGCAGCTTCCCATTCCCTGGGCCTAAGGTCACTCATCATAACAAATATGGTTTTATTTGTTTCCTTTGAGCCTTCAGAACTGTTTCCTCAGGCATCAGTAGGTGAGGATGGCCGATGCTGCCACGCCAAGGATCCGAAACCAGACAGAGCTTGGGGAGTGCAGGTATGCTTGTGGCTTGCTTACTTCATGGTGGTTGGTATTTATTCCCCGTTAGCAGCCAGCCCTAAGCAGCTGCTCTGAGGGAGAGTTTTACCCATTTGTAGGGTTTTCACTTCAGAAGCTGTGAGGCTGGAAGATGTTTTTCAGCACTGAGACGTGTCAGACTGGAAACAAACACCTGTGGAAGTTGTTTCCTTAAGGCTGCTCAGCAGTTTTGGTATCTCTAAATATGAATGTCTTGCCAAAATAGTAATTCAGTGTGGAAGACAGTAGCTCTGTTGCCTGCCTTAGAGGCAGATAATGAGCTTCCCCTTAATGGGGCAGCGAGGCAGTGACCTGCTTGGTCATCTTCACAGGGCACTTAAGGGGAAAAAGGGAAGATGCTGGTCGGGCCAATGCTATTTAGAAACATAGAATCATAGACTAGGAGGGGTTGGAAGGGACCTTTAGAGATCATCCAGTCCAACCCCTCTGCCAAAGCAGGCTCCACCTAGATAAGGTCACACAGGAGCATGTCCAGGTGGGTTTTGAAGACCTCCTGAGAAGGAGCCTCCACAAGGTCCCTGGGCAGCCTGGGCCAGGGCTCCCTCACCTCAAACAGTGGAATCTTTTTTTTTTTTCTAAAGTTTGAATGGAAGTGTTTGTGTTGCAGCTTCATCCCATCAGCCCTTGTCCTGTTGCTAGCCACAACAGAAAAAAGGGATGGCAAAAGTTCTCAAAGAACTTTGTTTTGCCCTGGGAAAAAAAAAGAGCATTTGAGTGGAATGTGGTTTGCACCCTTCCTGAAACAGGCTCTGACTGACTAAGAGAAATGCAGATCAGCTGATCATAAATTAGCAGTCATCCCCGTTGTGAGTGTGAATGTGCATACCTGGCCAAGGCAGGCAGAAGCAGATTGATTAAACAACAAAGTTCACCTTGTTTTCTGAGTTGAAAGCTCATGCTGTTTCTTGGCAGGACAGGCATGTCAGGCCTGTAATAACCACTTGCTACCTTGCTTCCATCAGCGTTAAAATCAGCACAATATTAACATCTTGGGGAAAATCCATCTGGAAACTGCCTTCTGGGGGGAAAAAAAAAACTGGAAGGGAGGTAAGTGGGTAAGGTTCTTTATTGATTGATTTGATGGTAACTTTGAAGAACTTGGGATTTCTCCCTCCCTCCACCCTGAAAAATTGCTGTTTGAAGCTGAATATGTCTTATGAAAGAAATGGCAAGGAACAGCAGTTGAGTAGCAGGTAAACAGGGTGGTCTGGCAGAGGGTCCTGTCTACTGGGTGGTGGAACAATGCAGGAGGCTTTTGTGGCCATCTCCCCACGCAGCCAGGAGAAGCACGAGCTGAGCTATGGCTTTGCAGTGCCCACCTGGACACGGCTGTGGCTCAGGCACCTGAGGCTGGATCCCAACACCTGAACTTGGGAAAGCTTGTGGGGAAAAACGGTTCCTTGTTGCTGACAGGGCCATAATGAAAACTGATGACTTGTTGATGTCCTGGTGCAAACATGGAGGTGACATTACTGTGCAGCTCCTCTTCTTTCTGTTGAACCAGCTAACATTGATAGCTTCAGGGCTTGGAGGACATGTGCTTGGCAGGACAAATGTTATGCAAATGCTGCTGGGGGGAAGGGTAATTCAAACCTAGGTGGAGCCAAAGAAAGCCTTTTCTTTAGAGTTTGCTCTTTTTCCCCTTGTTTCTTTCCTCCTCAGAAGCACTGCACCTCCAGCCTTGATACATGTTGCAGACTGGGCTTGTATCTGCTCTAGGTGAGTCCTGCCCTGTACTATCTCTTCAGCTTGGAAGCTGCCTCTGAATGTTTCGGGGACTTCGATCATCTCCAAAGTATTTTTAGGACATTGGACACTGGATTTTTAAACTCTTCATGGAGAACACTTAGCTCTGGATTAAGTGTAGGTGAAGTTTTAAGAACAGGAGAGGCTGTAGGTTTACGTTTGATGCTACCAAGGCTTCCTTGGGCTTCATTAGCATGGAAAAAACAGGCTCCTGTTGGCTTTGTGCCTCACTGGACAGCAAACCATTGGGGCTGGTTTCCAGTCATGTATTTTGGCTGGTTGTGTACTGCTGCCTCACACACTGTGCTTGGAAGAGATCTGCACAGGATTTATTGAGGCTCAGGTTTTTATTACAGCTCTTGAGTAGGTCCTGGAGAGAAGGTTCCCGTTTACAAGGGGGGAATGCTGACTCAGGTAAGTACTCCAAAAGGAGCCAAGTACTCTGCAGAATGATTAAATAGTTGATAATTGAGCCCTTGATTGAAAAATTCTGTATTTAAAAGTAATCAAATCCTGCAGCTTATTTCCCTATGAAATATTACCTGTGCATGTGAGGGGCTGGGGGTTGCAGCAGCTACTCTAATAGCTGGTTTAGTAGACAGAGATACAGCAAGTATAGTGCTTGATGCAGGAAGGGAGCCAGAACACTTGAGCAGGTACTTCTTGAATGAAGAACCTTTCCTTAAACCCATAGATTCCATCAGAGCAAAGCCCCAGTGTGGGACCTTTTCCACTGCAGCATACACTGACTGGACGTCACCTTGGGATGAGCTACACAGGGAGAGGAAACCTCATCCTCCCTCCATGGAGGATTTTGGAAGTAATTGATGGTTAAGGAGAGGAAAAAAGGTAAGAAATCACAGTCTGCTCATGGCCAATGAGGACACAAAGAGACAAGAAAGGTGTGAAGGTACTAGTTCATTATCAATTATTCCCCTTTTTGGCTGGCAACAGTTACTTAACACAAATCTATTCGGAGCAGTGAGAGTCCAGAGCAGCTACATCAGAGTAAGGCAGGACAAGGAGAGGGAGCAGACGTGATACAGTGGTGTATTCAGCACCAGTGCCAAGAGCACCCTAAATGTTTGTTTACTTTTGTACTCAGTGGCTTCCTAACTACACCAACCTTGGCTATTTCAGAGCTCTGCCTGTGTGCTGCTGTTCCCTCCTCACCTGGAGCTGCCCCTGTGTTCAGCACTGGAGTGGATGAGGCTCCCGGGCCGTGCCTGGCAATGGCACCAAAAGCTTCCTGCAAGGCCCCAAGGCTGCGGCGTCGCTGGGAGAGCAGCGGCCTTCCCTGCAGCTGGAACAAGGCCTTGGCTTCCAGTTACAGTGATTAATAAACAACCCTTGCTCTGGACACTGCAAAATAAAGCCATGGGCATGAAATCATGCTCTGGAGTGTCTGTCAGCTCACTGATACCCACTCACACTCCCTCTGCCCCAGGAGTGAGGTCTCACCTTTCCCGGAGCAGTGCTGCTGAGTGGCTGTGGGCTTCCAAAGGCCAAGCACTGGAGGGTAACACTGCTGCCCTTGTTCACCGGCCTCTCTGGAGTGATGATCACAATCGGGGAGGGGGGGCACTGAAACAGCAGCAGAAAACACACACTGAGGGTCAGCACCCCCAGGACAGCATAGGGGGGTGGCTCAAGTCCCAGTGAAGTTCCCACCAAGCGCAACACAGCTGGTCCCTTGACAGTGGACACTCCAATGAGCAGTAATGCAACACAGCTGAGCCACACAGGCCAGGAGGCTGCAGATTGCCCCCCAAGAAGGTCACACCAAGCATGAGACCTACACTGTGTGCTGCAGAAAATGAACCCAACAGCCTCAAGCCACCTCCTCATCAGCACTAACACAGCACACCTCAGGCACAGAAGGTGCACTTACATTAATGCAACCTCTGCCCAGTATCACCCTCATATCAGCTCTCATTACTAGAAATGCAGCTCAGCTGTGGCCCATCATCCCTACTGCAACAGAAGGTGCACTGAAACAGACGCACCCTCTCCCCAACATCTGGAAGAAGAACAAGTATCACCCCCCCCCCATTGTTACCAGTAAGACAGCCCACCAGAATTAGTGGTCAGTTTACATCCAATGCAGCACCACTGAATGTAGGCAGCATCCTGCACCCCATAATTAGCAGTGATGCAGCACACCCGGTGCAAAACTTGGGGTGCAGAAAAAGGCCACTTATACAACTGTAACTTCTCAGGGAACTGGGGTGCAGAGTACTACAGCACTACCCGTACTGCTCCCCTCTCATGCCCTGAAGAGGTTTCAGCCTCCTCATTCAAGGCCCATGTTCTGTCACACATGAAACTTGGCATCCTGATGCCTCTTCCCTTCTTGTCTGAGCTCTCCAGACC
>WBNH01002595.1:399223-452775 GCA_013401255.1 Urocolius indicus | reverse complement strand
TTAGGGCTAAACCACCACAGTTAAGAAGCAGAAAAGGTCCTGAGTTAGTATAAGCACTGCTCAGCTATGATGAAAACATGTATGTACTATCAACATTTTTTTCAGAACAAAACCAGCTACTATGAACAAAATTAACTCTATCCCAGACAAAACCAGCACAGGCATTTCTTGTGATTTGCTGGAATACATTTGTGGATGAATCCACAGGGGTGATCACCACCTACACATTGCTGTTAAGGTTTGACTTAAGCTCCTGCTGCTCTCATGATTGCCACTCTTATTGTTTGATGGCTTCTGTCTTGTGTTTCCTCTGCTTTACTGACTGATCAGATCTGCAAAATTAAATCTCCAGCTAGTTATCCACTGATGTTAAACAACTGACCTGCAAAAGTCATGGCCGCCTTCTTGTGATAGCGTGCTTTCATACTTGTAATAAAAATCATGTTAAGTGATGTAGAAGTGACAGCCTTTTGTGGTTTTGTGTTCCTTTTTTTTAAAAATAAAAAGGTTTCACGAATAAAAGGTGCCTTTACTCAGTACTCTGCTTCCTAAGCAATTAACTCCAGCAACTGGTAGATACTGTGCTTGAATAAAGGTGTGCAGAAATGGGTAAAAAATTGTATAGAATAAATTCTTCAATACCAGACATATTAAAGACAGATTTATATTAAAAAAAAAAACTGTTGTTATGAAGTTGATTGTATTGGAAATTATATATTTAATCTTGGAAAATCATCCTTCAACATTTTTTTCTTGGCATTTCAAAATGAAATAAGATATGCCATCCCACACAGCACTCTGAGGTTTTATACAGGGGTGGAGGTGTCGACAGACTAATGTTGTGTATTCATAATTTGGCCACATTGTCATTAACAGCATCACAGTTGTAAATTTACATTTGCTTTAGTTGAAAACCGTTGCAGTGTAGAATATAAATACGGTAATCCGTATATTGATTATGGTTTTTTCCTTTTCAATTTATTACACCTGTGGCTGTAAATAGATAAGTAAAATTGAAAAGGAATTGTTAGTTTGTTTGACAAGATACAAGCAATTGCATAATCAGGTTATGATTTTAGTGCTCTTATTTCCTTTGGCTAATGATCTCTGTATAAAATCTTTGCTTTTACACCTCTTATATAAAGGAAGTGTTCTGGGCCAAGTGTAATATAAACTGTTGATATACACACTTTTAGTAGAGTGTAATGACACAGCAGTATCAGCACTGCTCCTGCTGATGAAAACTGACCTTATTTTGCTCATATTCATGCATTTGCTTGTACTTGAACAATTTCATGATACTATGAAAATGCAAAATTTAAACACTCATAATACTAAACAACTTAGAAAATAACAACTGGAGTATAAATAAAGCCTTAATGCTTCAAGTCCATAACTCATGAGATTTGGCTTTTCATGTACTTCTGCTTAAAACTTAAAAAAATTGTTTTCATTTGTGGTTATGAAACAGACATGACTTTGCTATGAAAAACAATGTTTAGTTTTCTTTGGCCCATCTTTGACCCATCCCAAGTAAGGAAAGTTTATTTTACTACCTATAAGAAGCAGAACAGAACAAGAAGCAAAAATAGGGCAGGATGATAAGAAAAATAAAACCAGCACTTTGATCTTCCTCCCTTATCCTTCTTTTCTTCCTGGGCTCAGCTCACTGCTCCTGATATCTCTACCTCCTCCCACCTCAAAGGCTCAAGGGGGTACAGAATGGAAGATGTGGTCAGTCCCTCACAGATGGTCACTGCCACTTCTCAGAGGAGGACAATTCCTCACCTTCTTCATTCCTCGTGCTCCAATACGGGGTCTCTCCTATGGGACACAGTCCTTAAAAAACTTCTCTGGCGTGAGTTCTTCCCAGCAGCCATAGATTCTGCAAATACAGGATCCCTCATGTGGGACACGGCCACCTCTGAGCATAGTTACTGTCCCTGGTGTGGGGTATTTAGTGAAGTGCAAACAAACCTCTACTTCATCAGTCCCCTCTGCAGGATGCAGGGGAGTCTCTGCTGCAGCACACCTCCTCCTGTCTTCTCTCACTGTCCTTGGGCTCTGCATGGTCACTTTTCTCTCTCTCTCAACTCCTTGCACCATCTCCATCCAGAAAAGAAAGAAAAAATAGAACAAAGCTAAACAAAACAACTCTTCCATCTTCTTAAAAAGTGATGTTGGAGGCACTGAACTGGCTTAGTCCCAGAAGTGGTTCTGGCTCAGAGGTGGGAAGAATTTTGAGTAACTTCTTACAGGAGCCATCTTTACAGCCCCTTCACTATTACCAGGGAAACGGCTCTATACAAAGCCATGACAGCAGTCTTAAACCAGCTTAAATATCTACATTCTCTGTATAGTCTCAAAAGAGAACCAGATGTATCTGAATAGTGACTCCAATAAAATAATCTATTGTTTAAGTGAATTGATCTCTAGTTTTCGGTCTATCTCTATTGACCATAGGGGTAGCAGGAACCCTGGACTTGGTTGTGTAAGTATAGTTTTTGTGAAAAGTAATCTCACAGGGAGAGAAAGTGGACCTAGAGTTACCTGTGAATTCTTCAGACTTCTGAGAAAATGTACATGGAAAATGAAAAATTAATCTCATAATTATACTAGAGAAAATGAGAGGATCCATATTAGTGTGCAACCATATCAGTAAAATTTATAATTTCTCATCAAGCTGCTAAACTTCCATCCACATTTTAGGATAAGAATTCAACAGTCGGAAACAAAATTTCCATTATCCATCTCAGTAAGCAGGGAAATACACAGATGAACCAATTTAAAAAAGCAGAGAGAACTCAGGCATGTCCTGTATACTGGAAAGTCGGTGATTATTCAAGATGGTGATTAACAGGGTGAAAATTTATCCTTTTAGGCTGACAGTTTTTCTCTGTGTGGAACAGGATCTTTTCCCTCTCTGCCTGCTTTGAGACACGTCTGGAAGTGTCAGTGTTGTCCACCTTTCATATGATAGCCTAGAGCACACATTCAAGATGTAACAGATCTCATTTCTGTGGCTTCCTCAGCCTGAGGCAGTTCAAACCTGCATTTCCCAAGAGAGTGACTGAACCAATGGAAAGGGAGAAAGCTCTTTCTCCAGCTTTTCTGACAGAACTTTGACACTGCAGCTGAGAACTTAGGATTTATGTCATAAGAGAATAAGCATAAGAATTTCCTTATCTTTTAACCCCCTGATGGGACCATTCTTGTGAGAAAGTAGAGGTTTTTTAATTTATTATGAAATCTAAAACATATAAGCAATTGTAGGAGAAGAAATCAGATTTAAGGATTTTTTTTTCTTCCAAATTAATAGTCCAGTTATCAGGCTGCCAGATCATGTCCTTTCCTGTGCCTTCACTGTGTTCCTAAGAGTCTTTCCTACATTTTTGCATGGTTCTGTAGATTTAGCAAATGTGGAGAACATATATTTCTTCTTTCCAAGACTGGTGGATAGGTTTTTCTCTTGGGAAAGTAGAAATTAAGATTTTAATTCAGAGTATTTAGAGACTTAAAAGGACAGAGAATCTAGTGGTTTCCTATCTTGAACATAAACTCTAATCACTAATTTGTTATGCAAAACTGAACACAAAAAAATAACTGCATCCCTGTCACTACCCCTATATATTACCAGACATTACTGTAACAGAGATTATATACAAAAACTGACTGTTGCTCTAAGCTTTAACTCTTATAGTGTGGGTTACCTATGGTGGAAAACTGATTCAAATACTTCTCCAAAACACTGACACAAAATCAGTTTGTGTGGAGTAGTCATAAGCAGAAAAGGGTCTCAAAGATTTAAGTCATTGCCAGGTATAGAACTTTGGATATGTAGCACATTTTATTATTCAAAAATTAAGTATCTCTTTTCCAAATACCTACAATATTTGTCAAGGTTTTAATTCACCTCAAATTTGACCCCTAAATTGATTTTCTGTGCTGAGCTGCTTATCAGATCCACATTCAATGTCAATGTTTTAAGAAGAAAATAATGATTTAAAGTTACACAAAAACTGTAAAAAGTAATAACTTCAGGAGGTAGCTGAAATATTTTCCTAGAATCTATTTTTTCTTGTATACATGCATACCATTGCACTATTTTGTAGATTATTTTTGTTGAAGAAGCTGATATGTCTATCATATTGGCTTTTGGCTTCTACATATGTGTCTTTATCAGGATAAGTATGTATATTAGTGTTCTGTCAGTAATGGATCTGTGAAAGTAATTTTTATTTGACAAAATGGAAAAAAGACATACTTTTGCTATATGACTATCTTAAGACAAAATACTTATTTGAATGCATGTCTTCTTATTTTAAAATTTATTCCAATAGATTTTCTCCCAATTTGAATTATATTTCATAACATAATTCCAATTAACTAATATTTTTCATATTTCATGTTACAGTCATTTACCTAGTTGAAGCATTTCTTCCCTATACTTCAGAAACTTTTAACAACAAAAAAATCAGAATCTTAGCATGTTACGTCTCTTTGCACACACAGCTATCATTTGTAAACATATGTACTATTCAATTTAATAGCATTATGATTAAGACTGCTTATTCTCATCATTATATACATGATTGCACTATGAAAAGTGAAAGGCTCTGAGATACATGCAGTGGTTCAATTTACTTTAATGAAGCTTAGATCTTGTTGAATCAAGGCCATGTGGATGACCACACAGAATCTTAAGGGTTGGAAAGGACCTCAAGAGATCATCTAGTCCAACTCCCCTGCCAGAAGAGGATCACCGAGAGTAGGTCACACAGGAACTCATCCAGGTGGATTTTGAATGTCCCCAGAGAAGGAAACACAACAATCCATCTGGGCAGGCTGATATAGAGCTTTGTCACCCTAAGAGTGAAGAAATTCTTCCTTATATTTCTTTGGAACCTCTTATGTTCCAGCTTATACCCATTGCCCTTTGTCCTATCATTGGACATCACTGAGAACAGCCTGACTCCATCCTCCTGACATCTGCCCTTTACGTATTTGTAAACATTAATGAGATCAGCCCTCAGTCTCTCCTCCAAGCTAAAGAATCCTCATTCCCTCAGCCTTTCATCAAAAGGGAGACACTCCACTCCATCATCTTGGTGACCCTGCGCTGAGCTCTCTCCAGCAGCTCCCTGTCCCTCTTGAACTGAGGGGCCCAGAACTGGACACAATATTCCAAATATGGTCTCACAAGGGCAGAGTAGAAGGGGACTAGAACCTCTCTCGACCTACTCACCACAGCCCTTCTAATCCACTCCAGGATACCATTGACCTTCCTGGCCATGAGGGCACATTGCTGGCTCATGTTCATCCTGCTGCCCACCAAGACTCCTAGATCCCTTTTCCATATACCACTCTTTAACAGTTCATTCCCCAACGTGTACTGGTACATGGAGTTATTCTTTCCCAGATGAAAGACGTTACACTTGCCCTTGTTGAATTTCATTAGATTTCTTCCTGCCCAACTCTCCAGCCTGTCCAGGTCTTGTTGAATGGCAGCACAGCCTTCTGGTGTGTCAGCCGCTCACCACAGTTTGGTATTGTCAGCCAACTTGTGGACAGTGCCCTCTGTTCCCTCATCAAGGTCACTAATGAAATATTGCACAGTACTGGTCCCAGCACTGACCTCGGAAGGATTCCACTAGATAGACCTCCAACTAGATTCTCCCCCACTAATCACAGCTCTCTGCCTACTTCCCTTCAATCAGTTAACAATCCACCTCACTACCTGATCCATACCTGATCATCCAGCTCACACTTTCTCAGTTTTGCTGCGAGGATGCTATGGGAGATGGTGTCAAATGCTTGACTGAAATCAAGATAAACCATATCCACTGCAGGATAGGAAGGAGATTTACCCATTTAGAGGATCCCATTCCATTCACCACTTCTGTAGCTGTCAGGTGATGATTACAGAATAATGTCAATGATAAATTGAGAATGAAGGTTGCACATTTACTCTTTCTTTAAAATTCTATTCATAGTTCTAACAATGTGATTTCAGAAAGTTGTAACAGAGCCAAGCTGCCTGAAAATAAGGAGGTACTAATTAGAGTATGCAATACTAATTTTAATCAGATATATTAAGGAGAAAGGGAAAGGAAAAGAAAAAGCTTTCCCTCCAAGATGTAGGAAAATACTGTTTATAGAAAACACAAAACGACCTTTTGGAATGGCAAGAGAAGTAGATATAGAGGAAAGGATGTGACAGAAAAGGCTGGAGTTTGGCTTTGTGTCCTTCCTGTTTCATACTGGAGAACATAAAAAGGTATCATCATACATCAGGAAACAGCCAACATGGCAGAAGTTTCCTTTGCCTTTACATGTGCTAATTTCTGAAAATTAAATTATAGTTATAAACTGACTTTTAGTTTTTACATAGATCATCTTTGCAATTGATTAGGATAAAAATTACAGTGAGATGCTGATGTAGGGTGAAGGTAGATTGTTAATGTGAGGCAGATTATCTAGAAAATCAAGCAGCACTAGAAACTCAGATAATTATCTAATAAAAATGAACTAAAAGGTCTTGTTAAAGGATGGAAGTAAACCTAGATATCCATATGTTACCTAGATTTTTGAGAAATGTAATTTGTAAGCAACATTGGTGTGGTCAAAAATACTGTATAGATCATGAGGCAACTAAGTTAATAGATGTTCATATGAAAAGTGCAGAATATTTTGCAAGATTTTAACAATATTTTACTGCAAGCTTGTATTGAATTAGAAGAAAACCACTTTTTTCCTTTGAGTTTGCCATTAGCTAACCTAAACTGCATCAGTGTAGGGTAAGGTGTGGAATAACAGGAAGAAAACTGTAAAAACTCATATATTCTTGAGCTCTTGTGTTGAGCACTCATTAGAAATAGTGACAATATCAGATGCTGTTGTCTCACATACCTCGTGTTAGGCCATACCAGACTAAAATTAAACATTGCTGTCCTGGTTTACCATCTATGGTTAATTTTCAATTCTCATGTAATACTTGAATCTTGTAAGGAAGCTGTGTTATACTTCTTACAGTAAAATTGTAAAAAATTCTACTAGTTTATCTGCAGAAGGCTCTATCAGAAACAAGAGCTGGAGCCAACTATATGCTAATTAGAAGGAATGCAATAGAAACATGAAAAATACCCTTTATAGTGAGGGGAAAAGAAAAAAGAAAATAAAAAGTGAGTTCTCTCAGTATCAAGAATCCATCTATGTGAAGCTAATGTTCTAAAGGAGAAAGTAGGTAAGACTTCTGCAGTGTTTCCAAAAGGAAATTTGTAGACATGACAATCATACAGGTTAACTATGTTTATCTTTTGCAGTCTTAGTGGCAGAGAGATTACATTGTGCATGTTTTTGAGAAGTTTTTGTGTCTTTTTTTCCAGTTATCAAATACTCCTGAAGAGAGGATATGAAAAGTCAAATAGATATCTGAAAAACAAATCACATCTTATATATTGACCATAGTCAGATGATCAGCCTTGTGGGATAAATCAGGACAGAACAAATACTATCTTAGATCTCTGTGTCCCAAGTGAAATCTGTCTGAGTATGATAAAAAGTATGATAAAAAAATCTTGTGGTTAAAAAGATTCTTAATGCCTAAAAAAAATTAAAAATAAGAGTATTTCCTGTAAATAAGAATATTTGGGTCATTTAATTTATTGCAGTTTGTCTTCATGGTCTGCATTATCAAGAATTTAGTTATATTCTTTAGTACAAGTACTTGAACTTCTCTAGGAGAACATAGCCTGATTTCTTTAATCAATTAATAATTTAGATTTTATATGTTGACACATTTTTTTATTCTTGGTCCTAAAAAACCCAAAATCATCCTATGGCAGTCTAACAGTTAAAGTACTTATGCAGTGAAAAAAGATAAGGACAAAAATACTTACATGTAATATCAACATTATCTTTTAAAATTATATTTCTTTAGTGATTATTTTACAAGAAGATTCTGAATGATTCCTTAGATGTAAAGATAGCACAAACCCAGGTGCATAGGCATTATATAGAGATATTTAAAGATAGTTTATATTGTACACATTTTCAGATCGGCTGTTCATATTCTTAAACCATAAATTACTTTCAATAAATATTTTCAGTAACACATGCTAAATTGCCAGCCAGTGTTGATCTAAGCTATTTGCTCCAAATAATTTATCTCCACATAAAGCTAACATAAAATTTGGCCAATCAATTTGCATGACAGGGTTGTTATTGTCAGATACATCTACTTTAGGCTGAGACTGATATACTTGCAGAGGATGTTGATGGACTGTTTAACAACAAGACTATCTGCCACTGACAGAAGTCTGCTCTTGTATGATTCTTTGAATTATATAGGTCAATGACATGTACAGCTTGGTTAATTCCTCAAAAACTGTCTTTACGTACTTGCTTAAATAAGAGATGGAAGTATGCTTAAGCTGAGTTTGCATCCCCTTTGTGCTAGATGTCTGTAAATATTTAATTGAATGAGCTTATTGGCAGCATGTGCACAAAAGCAAGTTTTAAGCCTGCATTAAGGAATATGAATATCGGACTTTACAATCTGAGTATTTGTCCCATACATGCAGTTTCCTGAATTATACATGTATTACAAAATATGTCATCTGACTAGAAGAAACAAAAAAATGAGCAAGTTACTTTGTGAGAAAATCCAATTTTTGCTATTTTCAAAATTTCTATGCATGTAGAAATTTTCAGTCAGAAAAAGACAATAACAATAAAAAATATATTGCAAAAATTAGTAAACATGTAAAAGACTCTTAATTTTGATTAAAGTGATCTTGACATAATTTATCATTTAATTTTAATTGCTGAAAGTACAGAATTTTTCTCCTAATTCCTGTATATTAGGAAATTGAACCAGCAAAAATATCTAGTCTTTACTATGAAGCACAGATAAAGCAATATTTCCTTGAAATCAGAAATTAGATAATGTTAAAACACCAGTATTTTAAGATCTGACTCAGCTTCAAAAAAATGTTTTCAAATGGATGATTGTTTTCAAGTACTAGGAATTAACATTGCACGAATATTCATGTATACTCCAGAGACTATATCTATGCTAGTGAAAACAGAGAGAAGGCATGGCTTCGCAGCATTGGTATGTGGTAATTCACGGTTTTGCACTTGGGTGTATAATGTGCAGGGATGATCTGGGGAACAACATGAGCCACGCACTTTACCCAGTGATGTTATCAATAGGGCCATCCTTGGGGAGAGGGAAGGATTTTAATCATTCAGAAAAGAGCTATGGTTCCTGTATGGCCTTTCTGATTTATTTCCATGGACATTCCTAAAGCCTAATGTTTGTCAGTACATAAAGGAAAAACTTCTGTTATATTTTTATCACAAAAAGTAATGGAATCTTAATTTTCTTCTTCAAAAAACTAAGTATCTTTCAGTCTTTTCCTGTAAATAATGATAGTATATGTTCTGATTCCACTCATCAGTTGTCTCTATAGTTTATCGAATATATGCAAAGTCTGTGAAGGACGTGATTTTGTAAAAAAAGAAAAAAAAAAAAAAGAAATGGCAATAAGTAATTTATTACTATTTCTTTTTTAACAAATATGTTTATCTCGTTGCTTAGTGGTACAGCTGGTAATCACTCTATTTTGACAATGACTATGTAGTAGGAAGACTTTTACAACCTGAGATAAGAAAATCTATTTAATAAATAAATAACATCTGACTGAGAAGAAATACAGCAAAGTATATCTTTTAGAAAAATACATCCTTTAAGGTCCCTGAACTTAATTGCACATACTATTTCTTCAATCTGAAATACCAAATTGACGAAAAGTAATGCAATACATGAATACTTATATTTTTGTTATATTTCTAAGTATAAGAAACCATGCTCATTGATGTTCATGTGTGTCTATTTGTATCTTGTAAAATATAGAAGCTGTGTGCATGTAAGAATTTCACAGCTTACTAGATGAGTGGTAAGTGCAAGCATAGAAAGAAAAGTGTAATTAAGAGATGCCTACCCTGTGCCTTAACAGCTGGCTTTGCATATTTCTCCCGATTACAGCAGGGGATTTCCAGGAGGAAAGCTGTGCAGAATGGATTTGAAAATTTTTGTTTGAAGACAACACATTGCCACTATGACTCAGACTACTTTTATTACCATGTCTGGAACTTGTCATTAAAGCTTTGATTAAGTTCCCATTTCTAGGAGCATAAGACGACAGCAGCATGACAGTAATTGAAGACTTCTAGAATCATTAGCTTTTTTCAACTTTAGTTAGTGAGGTTGCATACTAAGAGATCAAGTAGAGAATGCATTGACTGCATTTGTTAGTGATTATTTCCTGACAAAAAAACACCCTGACTCTCTTGGTATATAATTTCACTGACCAGAGAGACAATATGCAGCCCATTCCTATTTGTAAGCTTGCGCTGTTTCTGCAGTCATCTGAAGCAATAATACCAGATCTTGTCCCTGCAAGAATTTTCTTTTGTTTCAGAAAAATACAGTGAAAAGTCATTTAAAAAAAATCAAGAAAGATGGTCTCTATTTTGATCTCTAGTGTATTAAATCTTAACTGATTTTAATCCCTTGGACTCAGTATAATTATTTATGATTTATTCTTCTGAAAAAGAGAGCTAAATTTGAGCCCAAACTTCAAGCAGTTCCAACTAGTGAAAGCTTATTAATCAAAAGATTACAGTTATTCCCTAAAGATAATTATAGTTTTCAATTGGGTCATGACATGTCATAAAACAACATCCAGGGAGATATTACCCTTTGTACAAATTACCCTTTTGTTCCTTCCAAAGGGATCACTGATGACATTTAACAGTTGGAAGTGAATTTGATATTGTTCTTCTACATGAAAATATATGAAACTTGCTAACATCTTGATTGTAAATTGAAAATGACGAGAAAGAATAATGCATATCAAACCTAATGTAACATGAGCATAGAGTTGTAATCTTTTAAATGAGATTTATTCAGATTTGAATTTATACAACATATCATAAATGTTTTTGTAGTTAATTTAGTTAACAGAATTTCCTGGGACCAAATGTTCAACTATCTTACTCTTTGCAGAACACTCTTTCCTGGGAAAAAGTAATCATTCTCCATATGGCTGCAGGTACTTAGTTGAAAATTCATCAACATTTAAATCCATTCTCAGTATTACATATTACTATGATTTCAGTCACATATATGTCACTATAGAGAGCTTCCTGTAAGCTTATGATATGAGAACTTTTCTAAAAAATCATGAGAATTTTATTTACCTCTTTGGATTTGCATCCATGTCAGCATTTTTGATACTTTTTATCTTAAGATAGTGACTTCTTATCTGCATCTTTACTCCATTATTGTTTTGAAAGAATCACTATTGTTTATTATACATCTTAATACTCGAAGAAGAAAGATACTATAAAAATAAATGCATGATGATTATTATTATGTAATTTAAAAACATGGAGTTCTTCATGCTTTAAGTGACTTACATGTAAATTCTACGTTCTTTGCAATATAGCAACTACACCATGAAAATATTGTGAATATTATGTATATTTTTATTAACATAAGTCTGATAAGCATATTTGGATATGAATATTTTCCAGCCTAATTAAGTTTAATAAAATAAATTAGAAACTGGTAATTGTGAAACTGGCAATTGTCTGTCCTTTATAGAGTTTGAAATAGAGCTTGCATAACAAATACTGGTTTCACATTATCATGATTTTAAAGAAAGACCACAATTAGTTTTGGACGTTTACTATTGCAGCTTTCATAATCTTTTGGGCATATGGGTATATCTTTTAAAGAGTCACAAAAAGACAAAAAAATTAAAATTAAATGTAACACGGACACTATGCAACCCAAGAGAACACTGAAAATTTCCTTGTAGAATTCATTAGGTGCCCCAAGATGTATGTTTCTGAATAGTCTTGATAAGAGTGACTAGCTTGGTGCTCTTGTGGTGAGTAAATGTGAAGAGGATATCAGAATAAGAATATCAATCATCTAGATACTTTGAAGATCTTATCTGATTGGAAGGTTCTGGCTATTCCCTGTGTATCACAAGTGTAAATAACAATTAGGTCCTGCTTGTCTAACTTGATCTGCTTCTATGAGAAGATGACTTGCTTAGTGGATGAGGGAAAGGCTGTGGATTTGGTCTAGACAAAGCCTTGTAAAGCCTTTGACATTGTCCTCCATAGCATTCTCCTGGAGAAACTAGTTGCCCATGGCTTAGACAGACATGTTCTTAGGTAGAAAACTGGCTGGATGGCTGGACCGGAAGAGTGGTTGTGAATGGAGTTAAATCCAGTTGTCAGTTGGTCATCAGTGGTGTTCCCCAGGGCTCAGTGCTGGGGTCTGTTCTGTTTACCATCTTTACCAATGAACTGAATGAGAGGATTGAGTACACCCTCAGTAAATTTGTGGATGATGCAAAGCTGGATGAGAGAGTAGATCTGCTTGACGGTAGGAAGGCTCTTCAGAGGGACCTAGACAGGCTGAATTGATGGGCTAAGGCCGATTGCAAGAAGTTTAAAAAGACTAAGTGCCAGGTCCTGCACTTGGGTCACAACAACCTCATGCAATGCTACAGGCTTAAGAGTGGCTGAAGAGTTGTCTGAAAGAAAAGACCTGGGGCTGCTGATCAACAGATGCCTGAACGCAAGACAGCAGTGTGCCCAAGTGGTCAAGAAGGCAGATAGCATCCTGGTTTTCATGAGAAGTAGTGTGGACAGTAGGATCAGGGAAGTCTTTCCCTGTACTCTTTGCACTGATGAGGCCACATCTTGCTCACTGTGTTCAGTTTTAGGCCCCTCACTACAAGAGGGACATTGAGATGCTGAAGCATGTCCAGAGACAGGCAACAGAGTTGGTGATGGGTCAAGAGCAAAAGTCTTATGAGGAGCAGCTGAACCGAGGTTTAGTCTGGAGAAGAGGAAGCTGAGAAGAGACATGATCATTCTGTACTTATTACTCTCCCTTAAGGGGAGTTGTAATGAGGTGGGGATCCATCCCTTATCCCAAGTAACAAGTGATAGGACAGGAAGAAAAGGCCTAAAGTTGTACCAGGGAAGGTTTAGATTGGATATTAGGAAAAATTTCTTCACCAAGAAGGTTGTCAATCATTGGAACAGGCTGCCCAGGGGATGATGGAGTCACCATCGCTGGAGAGATTTAAAGGACAGGTAGATGAGGTGCTGAGGAAAATGGTTTTGTGATGGGCTTGGCAGTGTTAGGCCAATGGTTGGACTGGATGATCTTAAAGCTCTTTTCCAACCAATATGACTCTATGAATCTACAATAATAGAACAACAATAGAAAATTGCAACAACAACAAAATTATTGACTACTTTATTATATGCTAATGCAGTTACCTGCCAGTGAATTATAGGGATTGGTCTACCTCTTCAGTTTCCTAGGACCCTTTTCTGATCACCAGATAACAGAGAAAGGACACATTATTTTACAACTTAGTTACTAACAATATAGTATATTTAATTTCCTGTTCAGAAAATGTGTTTGGCAATTTAAGCAATGATAATACAAGAGAAAATGCACAATCTTTCTGAGCAACTAAAATCCAGATGTCTCCTCCTGAACACCTCTTGACTTTTTCAACTGGTTTTGGAAACTCTTCATTCATCATAAATAAAACTGTGATTCAAAAGTATTGTAAAAGAAAGGTAAGCATTTGTTTGAATATGCTCTCAAAGCACATTCTCTCAACTGAAGGCCTCTAAATTACAGATCAGGGAACCAAGCTAAACATTTCTAATGACTACCTAGATTCTTTCTAACTTAAAACTGCACAGATAAGCCTAAGATAATGACACTAAAGCAAAACAAAACAAATACCCAAACATGCAAAACAAAAATACTGCAATGAAGATATAGTTCAGTACTTCAAAGACAAGAAAATATTAACTCCCAAAGGGATAATTAATGTAACAAAGCCAAAGAAGTGAGTGCAAGTTAAAGTCAGGAAAATTTGTCTTCAACATAAACTTCAGTAAGAACCATTATTGGTCAAAATTTAACCACAAAAGCAAATTTTAAGTATTTTACTCCTTCGATTACTTCTTTCAGGACCAAGCAACATTTTGAAATCTATCCTTTTTGAAAGTTATCTCACTTGTTTATTTAATAAATCATATAACGATCAACTATTTTTATCACATCTCTAAAATATGCACATACTTAAGCATTGTCAGGTGTAAGAAATTACCAAAAAGTCATCAAGAAAAGAGTTTGTGACTATGCATAGGTTAGTATTACAGCTTGACTCACTGTAATAGAATTTGTTACTGTGGTAGAAACTACTGAAATTATTTTCCTTAGATGTTGGATACAGAATTTGTTGAGTTCCTTTGAAGAAATTTTTTATTCTCTGGAGAATGCACAAATCTCTTTCCTAGCTAGGTTAAAATAATCTTTGTACTCTTCAGAACATACAATCCCCTTTACAAACAGTATATCTCTTTGTCCTGCAAGACAATAATGTGCACAATCTATGGTGTAAAATAGTGGAAAATAATTTAAACATACTCAAATCAGATGTGAATGTCATAATTTAGACCTTTCAAATATTTCTGTTGTTTGAAGTACAACCAACTATCAAAACTCTGCTATGCACCTCAGAAACATCCACTACTTCTTCTCCCCCGAAGGTAAAATCCAGGATGTACACCAAATATAAAAAAAAACACACATCCAGGTTTCCATAAACCCAAGATCATGAGCCAAGCAGCTCACAAGAGATAACCTAAAAATAACACCCTTTTCACTTGTTCTCAGGCATGTACATGCTATGACTGCAGATTCATAGCAGTGATGGTTTTGTCATTTATATTCATAAAAATGCACTTAAGAATTGTTAATGAGTCATCCACCTTGTAAAAAACAACATGTATGTAGTGCAAGGCTGATTTTACTATATTTAACTAAATCTAACTGAATTTCTGTTACAAGCACTTACAGAAAAACACAGGTCTTAAAATGGTCAGGTGAACTGAGACTCTGTTTGCAGCAAAAATTTGTCTCTGTTAGCAGCAAAAAATTGCCACATTCCCAATTCCTGTACAGGTGTAGAAAATAGCAGATATGTAATATTAAACCCTCCCCAGCTGGAGAGGAAATTTCAGAAGCTGCAAAATATACCTTTGAGGATCATAGAATCATAGAATGGCAGGGTTGGAAGAGATCTCTAGAGATCAAGTCCAATCCCCCTGCAGAAGCAGGTTCACCTAGAATCTTATTTATTTTATCAAAAAAACAAGACGAAGTAACCTGATTTCAAGTCACCTAGAGATAAGATTTACAATGCTAAGGATAACTTTAAAATACCAAAGCAGATCAAGAACCCTTACCTGGAGGTGGAATGAATTTCTTTCTTTTTTTTCAACGCAAGAGCAATGTTCAACAAAACAGGTTGCCTGAATCTGGGATGCATGCTCTCCATTCTTGGAGAATTAATTGAATGTAAAAAAAGCAGCACAAATAATAAGAATCTCTGTAAAGTATATCATAAGCAAGGCCAGTTGATGCTAGAAGTTCATTTTAAATTTGATATCTATTAATACGTAATTAGCATGACTTATTACACAACCACTGCTTGGGAATAATCCCTTGGGATATACTTGTTTCTGTATTTGGATCCTTCAAACAGTACATATTCTTTCTGTGCTTCCTATTTTGACAGATTTTCAAGTCTTAAAAACAACTTCCTCTTTTAAAATTACATTTTAAAGCCACTGTACAAGCTCTTAATTACGTACTGCTTTACTACTGATAATAAAAATCAAAACTTTTTAATTGCATTTTATACTCTATTGACAAGATAATTTTATCTGAGGAATTTGCTTGGCCTCTTCTTTGTATTAGACACTAATGACATAAAAGAAGATAGATGTTTCACAGATGTGGGGGAATAAGAGCTCATTAATATTTAAGGTACTCAGTTTCATAATTATATAAACTATATAGATAAGCATCACATAAGGAATTTGTTCTACCACATCGGGCTGTAGAGAAACATGGCACATAAATACTAATTTTTCTGTGTGTTATGTTCTGCATATGCAAATTGCAACTATAGAACTCTGTGTGTGCATTTATTTTTTCCTCTTTATTTTCTTTTAACAGAAGTCCCTGAAATCTCTGGCTACTTTGATCATATGTTTTTTTGACAAATAGCTTTTGTTTGCTCCCCTCCAGGCCCACATTTTTTGCTATGATATGTCAGTACTGGTTCTGTCAGTCATTCATCTCTACCACAAGCACTGTTAACAGTGATAGTTAAAATGTCTAATCAATTTAAAAACATATGTCATTACACAATAGCACTAAATCATACAGAATTGTTATGTTAGCATAGATATGTTTAAGACCAGTGTGTACATTCTAATGAACTTGTATAGAATCATAGAATCATAGAATTATAGGGTTGGAATGGACCTTTAGGGATGATCTAGTCCAATCCTCCATGCTAAAGCAGGTCTGCCTAGATCAGGTCAGAGGAATGCATCCAGGCAGGTTTTGAAGACCTCCAGACAAGGAGACCCAACAACCTCCCTGGGCAACCTATGCCAGTGCTCCATCACCCTCACAGTGAAATAGGGGTTTCTTATGTTTAAATGGAACTTTTTGTGCTCTAGCTTCATCCCATTACCACTTGTTCTGTCATTAGATACAACAGAAAAAAGGGATGTACCAAACTTCTGACATCCACAATTTAGATATTTGAAAATATTAATAAGATCTCCACTCTGTCTCCTCTAGACTAAACAGCCCCAGGTCCCGCAGCCTTTCCTCATAAGGAAGATGTTCCAGTCCCCTGATCATCTTCGTGGCCCTGTGCTGGATGCTCTCCAGAAGTTCTCTGTCTTTCTTGAGCTGGGGAGCCCAGAACTGGACACAGGACTCCAGATGAGGCCTCACCAGGGCAGAATAGAGGGGGGAGCAGAACCTCCTTTGACCTGCTGGCTACACTCTTCTTGGTGCATCCCAGAATGCCATTTGCCTTCTTGGCCACGAAGGCACATTTCTGGCTCATGTTTAGGTTACAATCAACCAGAACTTCTCGGTCTCTTTCTGCAGAGCTGCTCTTCATCATTTTGACCCCCAGCCTGTACTGGTGCATGGGTACATTACTGGCTCATGGTTACTTTACTGGCAACAAGAACTACCAGCTCCCTCTCTGTGGAGCTGCTCTCCAGCAGTTTCAACCCCCAGCTTGGGATTGTTCCTTCCCAGATGCAGGACTCTGCACTTGTCCTTGTTGAAGCTCATGAGGTTTCTCTCTGCCCACCTCTTGAGCTGGTTGAGATCCTGCTGAATGGCAGCACAGCCTTCTGCTGATTCTGAGGAATCAGCCAGGCCTCCCACTTTTGTGTCATCAGCCAACTTGCTGAAGGTACACTCTGTCCCTTCATCCAGGTTGTTGATCTAGATGATGTCTGGCCCCTGAACTGACTGCTGTGGAAATCCACTGGCCACAGGCCTCTAACTCAATTCTGTACCATTGATCACCACCCTCTGGGCTCTGTCATTCAGCCAGCTCTCGATCCACCTCACTGTCCACTCATCCAAGCCACACTGCCTGAGCTTTCTGATCAGGATATCATGGGAGACAATGTCAAAAGCCTTGCTTAAGTCAAGGTAAATGACATCCACTGCTCTCCCCTCATCTAGCCAGCTGGTTATACCTTCATAGAGGGCTATCAGGTTGGTGAAACAGGATTTCCGCTTGGCGAATCCATTTTGACTCTCTTTGATAACAATCTTTTCCTTCATATGTTTGGTGATAACATTCAGGATGAGTTGTGCCATCACCTTTCCAGGGTTGGAGATGACGCCGACCAGTCTGTTTCCTGGTTCCTCCTTCTTACTCTTTTTGAAGACTGGAGTAACATTGTCTTCAGGCACCTCACCTGTCCTCCATGAATGTTAAAAACTGATGGAGAGAGGCGTAGCAACCACATTAGCCAGCTCCTTCAGCACTCTTGGAAGCATCCCATCACATCCCATTGACTTATGGGTGTTAAGTTTGGCCAACAAGTCTTTAACCTCTTCCTGATCCACCAAGGGCAAGTCCTCTGCTGTCTGGGCCATCCTACTATCTTTGCTGGACTGGGCTTCCTGAGGGCTGGCCTTGGCTGTAAAGACCAAAGCAAAGAAAGCATTCAGTAGCTTGGCCTTCTCTGTATCCTCTGTCACCGGAACAACCTCTATGTTCAGCAGCGGGGCCACATTTCCTTAAATCTTCCTTTTGCTGCTGACGTATCCCAAAAAAACCCTCTTCTTTAATTTCCTGGTTAAATATAATTCTAAAAGGGTTTTAGCCTTCCTGGTTGCACTCCTGTAAGCTCTGGCAATGGCCCTTTACTCTTCCCAAGAAATAAGACCATGTTTCCGCCTCTAATAGATGACTGCTTTCTCCCTGAGTTCTCCCAGCAGATCTTTGTTCATCCTTGGAGGCTTCCTGTCTCCTTGTCCCACTTTTCTACATGTGGGGATGCACTGATCCTGGGCTTGGAGGAAGCGGTGCTTGAGGTTTGACCAGCTGTCTAGGGCAATTCTACTGTCTAGGATCCTATCCCATGAGATCCGTCCAAGCAGGTCTTTGAAGGGGCCAAAGTTAGCTTGCCTGAAATCCAGAGTTGCAGTCCTGCTTGATGTTCTGGTTCTTCTACAAAGGATCATGAACTCTATCATATACATAATGGAGATTTACACATTTGATATATTCGTCAGCTTTTAAAGGACCTTTTCCTATTTCTTTTTTTTTGTAAATTTTGAAATTAGAATGTAGCTAATTTTCTAAAGCTCAAAAGTTTTCAGTAATGTGTGGTATGGGGAAAGGAAGGGAAATGGAATGTCACGTTCTTGGAAAGACAAACATAGGAGAATGCAGGTAATTGTGCTTATGTAGAAAGTGTAACCATGGATTTCTTTATATCATGATGTTGTGCAAACAGTCCATTAGGATTTTAAATTATAGATTAAGAAAGACACATGCTATGTTACCCTCCACAAAATAAGATAAACTGGTTGTCCTTCATCTTTTTTGAACTGGCAAACTTACATAACTGCTTATAATAACTGCTAATATGGGCAGTAGAGATGCATATTACATCGATTTTCTCTGAAGCACTGCAAGGTAACACTAAACTTTTGAGTGGTCTCTGCAGTACATTTTCTTGTTTTGGGTGAATGGAACGTATACAGTGGCTGTTGTAGTACATCATTAGAATTAGTTTCCTGGGATTAGCATAATGCTATTCTATGAATCCTCCTTTCCATTTTACTGCTTCTCTGTGACTGTTTGTTTATAGGAAATCCTATCAATCACCTGTGTTCATTAAAAGTCTGCCTAAACAGCACAGCTCTGTATAATTTTCTTTACCATTACTTTTAAAACTGTGCATCGGAAATCAGGATCTGTGCAATTTTTTATTCAGTATAACACTCTCCTTTGAGAGGTAGACTAGATTTACATCAAGGCTGATTATGCCAGGGTATGATCAAGCTGCTAAAAAAGCATGCAAAAATACCTACACTTTTCATTAAAAATGATCATTTTGATACAGGAAAGTTGTTTGGTCTGGGACAACAAGGAAAATGTTTTGCAAATACTATTCCAGAGTAATGATATTCAGGCACTGCCTAACAACCCCATTTCAACAGAAAGGTTTGGAAACACTCTAGAGAAACCTACTTCTGTAGATACAGATTTAAAAACATCTTTGAAGCTTTTTTCCAGCAAAGTCAGGTCTAATGGAGGGAAAGTTTGCCTTTCTCTCACATTCCTTTCTTTCCTCTGCCCCTGTGATAACAGAAATCTGTTTAGCTAAATACAGCCCTATCTGCAGCATTACATGTCTTCTACTGTCTTGCACTGAGAGTCAAATGGCTATAGGAATCCAACTAACATAAAAAGGACTTTACATACTCAGTGCATAATTATTTTTTTTTAAGTTAAACAGGAAGTGTGTTGTTCTTATGACTTTGTGGGAGAAATATCCTGAGTGCTTAGAAATGTGTGTGAAAAGGTGACACTGTGAGTTCTCTGGATTCAATGGTAAAAAATCATTAAAGGGGACCAAAATAACATCTTGAGTGTTTCATAGAATCATAGAGTGGTTTCTAAAAATAATCCTTCTGAAAGCTTTTAAATTTTCACAGCTAGCTATGAGTTAGCTGTGTTTACCTTGGTATTATGGTTATTTGTTTTCCGCATATCTTCCATTTTCTTGCTGTTTTTCCCACTTTGCTTCTACAGTTTCAACATCCAGATATGGGTTTAGTCACATTTTCCTGCATACTGTAAAAAGAAATGCACTAAAGATGAACATCATGTATTTCCTCTGCATTGTGCAAATATTTAATTTCTTTGACATAACCAAAGCCTCAATTAAATTTCAACTCCATGGAAAAAAATCAGAGGTTTCCCTCCTCAGAAAAAGTTATTTGAAGTAATCTTTCCAGTAGCAATGAGAACTAGAAGAGGTTAATTAAACTATGTGAATTGTCCTCTGAGGATCAGTATGAGGATATGATACGCATACTCATAAATCCTCTTAAAGTAGTGGAGGAAATATTTCTATGAGTAATGTAGTCTGGATAGGAAAGCAAAGTTTCTTCTATTTTTGTGTGTGTTTTAATTTTGTCAATACATTTTACTTTGTTTATTATATTTATGTGTTTAATAAAATCTTCAATTTAAGTCAGTACGTCAAGCTTGTAGTATATTGGGGTATTTCGGTTCATCTCCGTTTAACCTGTAGATGGCATTACTACTACATTTACAAACAGAACTATCGAAAACAGGGGTATTATCTACTGAAAAGATGAAGTTTCTTAAAATACTTAAACACTGATCATAATGGATGAAATACTTTAGAAACTGTGATTTTCCCTCAGTATTTCTGTAGCTTTTAGGTCATTCTGTGCACATTTTGTGAGCCATATACAGAGACATCTTTTGGAGTAATTTCATTAGAGGAGAGACATGATGTTAGATAAATCACATAATGCTCAGTTTTCTTGACACTTGAGTATGCTGCCCTAGTTTCTCTGTCTTTCTTACCATTCATTACTTGTATTGAGATAGCATCTCTGAGGCATAGGTGCCCTTTTATGTGTTGTACAAGCATAGCAAAGATACATTCGCTACTACCTTGTTTTTATTATTTGGGGAGCACAGAACTGGAGACTGAAGAAACAATTAATGATGGGATTTTACACCTTTTGCCTGTTTTCTGGGTAATCACAGCTCAGGTGATCAGGTGATAGGTGCTTTCTTTGTGCCTCAGTTTCTCACGCTTGCAAGTATTTCAAGCTGAAATAATATAAAAAGGCCAGTGCTTTTCACCTAAATCTTGTTTCCCTGACTTTATAATCAATCCATCCACTGGGACTACAGGAACATATATCCTATATCTTAAGGCTTGAAGTCATAATTATGGTTATCATGGTACAGCGCGTTCTAACGCTCTAAGTAGTATTGGGTGAAACTGTGATCAGAACAGAAGTCAATGACAGTTCTACCAGAATTTTAGCAAATATAGGGTTCTGTCAACCTCTCAAATAGACAGTTTAGGACAGAATTTGCAATCAACAGCTTTCAAACATTTTTCTCATTCACTGCATTATTCTGTTTACCTTGCATGCGAGAACAACAGCTAAAAGGGCTTGTGATAATAAAATCTCTTTGAGATTTCAGCAGTAACTTCTGACATGATTTGTTGAGTTTCTATCAATCAAATGTGTATAAATTCCAGGGAAATTTATTAAAATTTTTAATAGCTCAATGATACCATTTCTTGCTGCTTTGATTAATAATACTGTCAACATGCGGTCAAACACACTATTACAGACATAACTGAAATTGGAAATAGTTTTATTTTACTTTGGATAAGGAGAAAAAAATGCAGGGAAGAAAAGAAAAAGAGTGAGTATTCTGAAAAATCACTTATCCACAGATTTCTTTTGCATTTGATGTGCAAAAAATTAGAAACATATATCAATTACTGCAACTTCCTTTCTCCTCTCCTCTCCTCTCCTCTCCTCTCCTCTCCTCTCCTCTCCTCTCCTCTCCTCTCCTCTCCTCCCCTCTCCATTTTTTCCCTCTTATCTCGCTCTCTTTTCATTTTGTGCTGTTGTTTTTGGTTTTTATTAATTTTGCAAATTTATTCCTTCTTTAGCATTTGTTGAACACAATTACTGCTGGTAAATTCTAAGGACTAACCGATAAACTCATAGGACTATCTGGTGAATGTGTGAATTCTATTACAAATTTTTTTGGCATGCCATTGTCTTCAATCACAGACAGTTCCCACAGAATCATAGACATCCCTTTCCAGGGATGGAGGTAAGGCTGACTGGCCTGTAGTTTCCTGGTTCCTCCTTCTTGCCCTTTTCGAATACTGGAGTGACGTTGGTCTTCCTCCAGTCCTCGGGCACCTCGCCGGCCCTCCATGATAGTTTAAAAATTATGGAGAGTGGCTTAGTAATAACATCAGCCAGCTCCCTCAGCACTCTTGGATGTATCCCATTAAGTCCCATAGATTTGTCAGTGTCCAGCTTGCCCCACAGGTCTCTAACCTCATCCTCATCCACCAGCTTTGCTTCTGCATAGTTTCAATTAGCTTACAATTTTCTTTATCTATCTAAAAGTTATGCCTTATTAATTTAGTTTCTTTCCTTATGAAGATCCAGAGAGTAATTTTTCTTTCTTTCTTGTCATGTGAAGTCATATTTAACCTTAAACCGTAGTTCTGACTTGATGGGCCTTGTACAGAGTTCTCAAATATACTCTCCATCAAGAGCTTTACTTGTATCTTGCATTCATTTAAATGCTGCAACTGATGAACAGCAAGCCCTCAGTTTAACTAGGTTTTTGACTCCCAGTATTTCCTGGGATATCCCTTGTCCCATGGGTTTGCCCAACTGAAAGGTCCTTATTGTTCTGCTGAAAGTGTTTCCACTTTATATTTCTTACTCCACTATTTTAAGAGCTGCTTACATTACAATATCTATGACCATCTTGACATAAGTAATGTTAGAACTGTCTTCTTCATGAGTGAAATAACATTATTTAAACTTGAATGCAATCTACTGAAAATATATTTGCATTAAGGAAACAAATTTTTTTCCCTCAAAAATAATTACCTACTGCCTATGTGTTTTGGGAAAATCAGAGTCTAAGAAATGATTGTTGTTTTGTATCAAATCAAGAACTCTGTAAATCAACATCAGTATAATCTGAGTTACCCATGGAACAGTTTAAACTGCAAGGGCTTTTAAGCTTCTGAGATGCAGATTTTGCTTATAGAGTAAGTGCACAAGAGACAACATGATATGATATCAAAGACTAACCTTGACAGATTCTCAGCATCCAGTTAACTTGTCCTGAATGGAGGAGAACATGTCTTTTGCTATGCAATACTTTTTTGTTATTGTTGTTGAAGTATCTTTCATGTTATTGAAAACATGCATATACATGCACTCAAATACAGTTTTGAAAATAAACAAGTAAAAAAAAAAAAGCTGCACCAATTGAATTGTAAGGTCAGCTGATAAATAATATTTTTTTAAAATTTCACTCAGATGAATGACCATAACAATCTTGCAAGATGTAGCAATCTTAACTTATTTTATTCTGTATATAAATGAAATGTTTAAAACATTCAATTGGTTCTAAGTGTATGTCATTATATCAGAATACACTGGACACAAAAATGTGATACATGCATAGATGAACTACAGTGTATATTGCAGCAGTGTACATAGAGCAATAGGGGTTGTATTATCAAGTGTTGAATTGAGGGTAATAAAGTTGCTCATTCCATTATAAATCTACACAACCAGATGCACCTTCAAGAATATATTACAGTGGGTATTTTAAAATTAGTCATCTTAGAGTGATGCTTAGTTATTACATATCTAAATTTAATCATGAAATATCTCAGCCACCAGAATAGGTAGACAATCAATTTTTACTGTTCTGTTTCATAGTTAAATATTTATTTTCAATTGTACATGCTATTGGAAATTTAAAAGAACAAAACAAAAGGGATCTAAAAGCTACAGTCTACACTTTGTTAAAGCTAATGGTGTTAAATTGTTGCTTGTATCTTTAAATGTTTCATATGCATGAGACATTTTTAGGCAACAAAAAATTATTTTAAGTAATGTCAATAGTTTTAAATTTTTTTTATTATCCACCCCACACCCACTTATTATGTTAAAGAAGCCTTATTCGACAAAAATAGTTCACAGCAAATCAAGGTATAGATATACCTGGAGCCATATTTGATCGAGTGGCAGCCAAGATAGTGTTTGTGACCATGAGCTCAAATTTAATTTATTATACAGAGTATACTTCTCAAGTAAATAATAATTCATCCAGATTGTCAGGTGGTTCAATTAGCAGTGTTCAAAACATTTATAGTTTCCAACTACCATGTAAACATAGGGCAGTTTCCACAACAGAAATTAAAAATCTTGTTATAATTGAAAAGAATTTATTTAGACTACTTGTAGTGGTCTAATGAAAATTACAAACTCTGATACTATTCTGCAAAATTCTTCTGTAAACAATTCAGATCTCAACTAGTGAACTGTGTGTTTTGAGCCACATCACCAAAAAATGGGATGATAGCCCAATTAGACAGTTTTCATTTAATTATTTTTCATGTTTTATAACAATCTTGAAGACAATTAGAAATGTCTAAAAGGATACCATAAATCTTCTGCCTCACAGAACTTTATTTTCTCAAAATAGTTTAAGATGATTAAAATTACAATGCCCTATGTATAAGTAACACATTTTCTGCCAAACAATTCTCTGAGTTATATGAGTGGAATAATAGTGGAATAATAAACACACTCTGTACTCTTCTCTTAGCCCTTAGCTTACACTGTGGAGCCCTGTTTTGGTGTTTAATCATAGCACTTTGCTGTGTTTTATTTCCTATTCTTAAAGCTGTTGAAATCTGTCTTAATTTCATTTCATCTGGATTTTCAATTATAACAAGCTAATTTTTTTTGAGTTCTGCAGCAGTTTCTAATTTATTTGTCATGAAACAAAATATCCAATTTCATTTTCATTGCTTAAATAAGCTGATACATAGTACTTCAAGTAACGATTTATTCTCCAACTGCCAAAGAAGACAGACTGGTAAACAGGCAGGATACAGTCAAGAAAATGGGATAAATGACTTGAGAGATGAGGAAATATTTAAAGAATTTAGTATTTTCGTTGTTTACTTTAGTTTCTGGACCAAGATCAAAAAAGTTCTGTGAAAATATAGGAAAACTCATTTTTCAAATACATAAATGGAATTTTAGAAGCAGAGTGCACCAGAAGTAGGATCTTCCTTTAGGTCTTTATTAACTGAAAAAAAAAAGACAAGCCTTTGGTTCCAGATTGCTTCATCACTCAGTGCAATGTAGTTCCTGTTGGGTTAAAAAAATATAAAACCAAATTGGAAAAAAAAAACCAAACCATACATTTTTAAAATGAGAAATGCTGTATTAATTATTCAGAAGTTAACAAAAGCTGTGAAACTATTATAGAGAATGTTACGTGATCCCTACCTTTCTAGTGCCTCCTCTAGAATGGGAAACTCTCCGTCTTCAGGGTCAGAATAATAAAAAAAAAAGAAAAAATATACATGAGCACACCAAGCAGAGCAACGGGCAACCAAGTTTTAGCTGTCTGAAATGGCCAAAATATGTCTGAATTTCTTTTAGATTGGGAATAGTCAAAGCAGATGGCAAGGCAAGAAGAGTGTCCTGAGCATTTGAGGAAGAGGGGTTAGGAAAAAGGGCTATGATAAAGATAGAGCTTTTAAAAAATATTTTTAAAGTAATACTGAGATGTTAAATTCTCATCAAAAGAGGATGTAAAAGTGAACAACATTTGAGGTTTACTGATTAGATGGAAGAAATTACACAGTCAAAGTAACAATATAAAACTTACAGCACTGTAAGATTTAATGTTTCTGAAAGTGCTATAAAAAGAGCCCAACATTTCTTAAGGACAAATAGGCAATATTCCAGGTACATGTAAACCACAAAGACAATATTTTCTTTTCCAGAAACAAATTCTGAAGGTGAATGAGTCAATATCTTTCTGTTGACTGTGAGGTTCTGGAGAAAGTCCCAAAGTAAAGAACAGTTTTGAGTTTTTTCCTTAAAACTTGTAAACTGAAAATTTTTAGTTCTCTGCCAGTTCTAGATATATCTCTGGAACATAAACATTTATCGCTGCCAGAATATTAAAAATGAATAAAAGAAAATAGAACTAAGTGATATATATCGTAGTTCTTCCAAGGTCATATTAGTAGTAAAGAGATTCAGGGAAATTCCAGAACTCTTCAGAAACCTGAGAGGGAATATAAAGATTCAGGTAGTAACCTCTGAGAAGGTCACTGAGTCCCATCCCTCAAACAGAACTTTTGGCTTTTCACAGAAAGCCTCATGTTTTACGGGAACGAAGACTTTTACAGCTCCTACTGATAGTCCTTATGAAACGGTGAGAGAGCACATATACTATTGGCATCTTCATTTTAAAAAATGTTTGGGAGTATTCATCATGTTCTTTTAGGCTCTGTACATTTTGCCAAATGCTTGACTTCAAAACCAAATATTATCTCATTATAGACTACATAAGAGCTTAAAGATTTGGTATATAATGAAAGCTTAATGATGCATTTAAAGTGAAGAATATATAAAATACATTTTTTCTTTATCTCTAAAAATAAAATTCTGAAATTTCAAATATGTTTCATTTGGGTCACACTGTCTGCAAATCCATTTGACAGATTATAGCCCAAGGGCAAAAGTAAGATGGCAGAAAATTATAAGCAAGACATTTCCTTCTGATAGTGCCCATGTTCTGCCATTCTTCTTCCCTAAGTTGAGGTACAGGAAGCTGAAGTTCTATATGTCAACCAGTTATTCTTTTTGAGATACCAGATTGAAACAAGGTAAGGATGATTCATTGGCCTCTTTTGAATGCCTAAGGGGAGATGATTTGGTTTGGTAGATACTGATCATTCTCCACAAACTATGAAAAAAGCCTGGAGTGATTAGCTCAAACACACATGCCTAGTAAGATGACTAGACATCAGTGCAGAGTAATCCTACCCTTATTTGCTGACAGCTGTCAGAAATCTTAACATCTGTATAGCTCAGAGAATAATTTCAGATAGGGGATCCATTCAGTTGACTTCATCTGTCTCTCATTTCTAATCATAAGCAATCTTTTATATTCTACTCTTTTGAAAAAAAATGGATGATTTATAAAGTATTAATTAGTGTCTATATATGCAACATCACTTTCCTGTGTATAAAGCTGAGATCTGGTGGGTTAATTTTCACTGGACATTAAGGTTAGAGCCAAACTGTGGTCCCAAAATTGAGCAGATTTTTTTCTATTAATTTTCTGGATATAAAGCAATTCTGCAGAATACTCTGAAGAAAAACAAAAATAAGGAAAGCTCATCAGAAATAAATTCAAAGTCTTTAACTGTTTATGAGCATATAGAATATTCTTTTGCATTACAAAGAAGGATGCCATTCTATTTCAAATAATTTGACCACTGAGATTATTCTTGATATTTCATAATTGTTCAATAGTTTAATTTTGTCATTACCAAGTAGTAGTGCCCCAAGAACCCCTATCCTTCAGTTAGTTTTTTTTTTTTTTTAACTCTCTCTCATGCTATGCTAGCACACTATCTTGAGAGCAAGAGAGATATATATGTATTAGGTTTATATAGCAAGGTTTTGATACCAGCAGTGCTATAGGGGTCACTTCTGTGAGAAGTTGTAGGAACATTCCCCCATGTCTGATAAGAGACAATACCAGCCAGCTCCAAGATAGAAATGCCACTAACCAAGGCTAAGTCCATAAGTGACGGCAATAGTGCCTCTAGGGTAACATATTTAAGCAGGGAAAAATCCACTGCAAACCAAAAACTGTAAGAAAGGAGTGAGAATATGTGAGAGCAACAACCCTGCAAACACCAAGGTCAGTTCATGAGGAGGGAGAGGAGGTGTTCCAGAGCAGAGGTTCTCCTGCAGCCCATGATGAGACAGGTCCTGCCTGTGCAGTCCATGGTGAGGCAGACCCTGCCTCTGCAGCCATGGAGGCCACAGGGGAGCAGAGACCCACAGGCAGCTTGGGGAGGATCCCATGCCAGAGTGGTTGCCTGAAGGAGGCTGAGCTAGAGCAAGCCTGTGTTAGAGCAAGTTCCCAGCAGGACCTCTAGACCTATGGAGAGAGGATCCAACGCTGGAATAGATTTATTGGCAGGACTTGTAATCCCATGGGGTACCTGTGCTGAAGCAGTCTGTTCCTGAAGGACTAGAATTCTATGACTGCATTGTATGGAAGGGACCCACACCGGACCAGTTTGTGAAGAACTGCAGCCCATAGGAAAGACCCATGTTGGAGAGGCTCATGAAAGACTATCTCCCATGAGAAAGACTCCACATTGAAGCAGGGGAAGAATGTGAGGAATTCTCTCTTTGAGGAAAAAGGAGAAGCAGAGACAATGTGTGATGACTTGAGTAAAGTTGAACCTGTGAAGAAGAGAGGAGTAGAGGAAATGTATTTTAAGATTTGGATTTTTTTCTCTTTATCTTACTCTTATTTCATTGGTAAAAAGTTCAATTTATTTTCCCTAAGTCAAGTCTGTTTTGCCCATGACAGTAATTGGCAAATAATCTCTCCCTGTCCTTATCTCAACCCATGAGCTTTTTTTATTTTTTTTTTTCTATCCCCTGTCCAGTTGAGGAGAAGTGGTAGAGCAGCTTAGGTAGACAACTGGCATTCAGCCAAAGTCAACTAACTGCAATGTATTTTTTTAATGTATAATGTAAAAAATATAAATACAACTCTTCTCTCTCTCCTCCCTCCTCTTTTCCAGTTCTTGTTTTCTTCTCTATGTCCTATTCACTTTTGTTGTCTGTTGAAATATTAGAAAAAATCCTCCAAATAATTCTACAGGTTGGTTGAGCTCATTTTCGCCAAACTGAGGGCTTTCACACCAGTTGAGAATCTGGCCACCTGCCATGTAATTTAATAGAATAATTTTGATTTATGTCAATTTTCAATCTTGCCCCTGATATTTTATTGTACTTTTTTTTCGGTGGATAAATCATTTTCACTGGAGTAATGAAATATATTCAGAAACACTATTAAGTAAATGAACTAATGCTGCACAGCTTGAAGTAAGAGGTCAAATAAATGGCACTATTTAGGCTGTCAAAATAGCTATCAATCTCAAAATTAAATTAAAAATTGGGGAAAATTCTACACACATATAACCAAGCATGTTATACTAAATTGATTTAATATATTGTTTAAAAACCTACACATTTTCTCACTCAAAATTATTTTTATAGAATTTATCTCAAGAGCCTATTTGATTGCTTTTATTTGCTAATAAAATAATAGTATTGAGCTTGTGTGTATTTTAAGTGACTTGTGTGGTTGTCCACATCAACTTTATTCCTGTGGTCTGATGTGATATTGTGCTCTCAGTTTTTTCTAGTGTTTTGATAAATGTTAAGAGAGCACTGCCAAAAGAAATTGTAATTATTGCTCAGGAAGAAAAAAATTACTATGCTGACAGTCAATATATGTATACTGTACTGTAGGTCTGCAGTACTTGTGAGTCAAAGATCAACTCAGTGACATACCTGTATGGAATTACTTGAGAGCTTCTGTAATTATGCTTTTTTCATTTCAAGTTTTTACCATTTGAAACACACGAAGACCAGTGACTTTTGATTTGTTTTTCTCTTTCTTTTAAATGTTATTATTTGTAATACTATTGACACTTTCCATGGATAGAGACAACTTTATTTAAAATACTTAATGAGCACTTCTAATCACCTCTAAAAGTGAAAATAAGATAAATATTGGTCTTGAAAAGACATGAGAAACCACTCACTCGTCAGTCCAATTGTGTACTGAAGCGCGATCAGGTACACTGGTGTCATCTTGGACAAGTGTCTGTCTAACTTCTTCTGAAAAGCCTTCAATCAAAGGGATTATACAGTGTCCCTAAGGAAACTGTTCCAGTGCTTTACAATACCTATAAGACAGTAAAAAATTATATTAAAAAAAATCATCATTGCAATAGAACATGAAAGGAAGATAAGATAAATATATTCAATTGTACTTTATTTGACCAGAAATAGTGAAGTCCTTAGAACTAATTTTTCATTTGAAATATCCTTACAACTGCAGAGTTCCCCTTAAATGCAGAGGCATTGATTCAATGTTGAATCAGAGGGGAAAATATTGCATAATAAATCACTAGAACTACTTCTTCTACCATCTAGCTTTTTATTGGAAGCTTTCCACTTGAGCTGATCTAAACCTTTCCTAACAACTAAGAACAATCAGGGTCATATTAAAAGCCAATACAAGTAAAGAATATAAATTCATAGAAATGGAAGTAATTAATTACAATTAACTATTTGTTGGCTATTTTCAATATTGTATTCTGTCAACAACAGAAATGTTTGGAGGTGATTATGTTTTGTCATTCTTTTACTGATGGGAATTTGAGGTAAAAATGCAAAATCAGTGTAAAAATCTTTTTAAACAGATATGATAATTGATGACAATCAAAGGTGACTCACTAAGAGTCTGGAGATTTTGGAACAGATTCAGAAAGGCTACAATGGCGTCTAAAATAAACAAAAGTTACATTTTTTAACCTACATTTAAGCAGACCGTCCAAACTTTCTAAGTGCCTTTTTGAAATGTGAAATGTTGGGGAAGATGTCCTCAATTTGATGATAAAAAGTAGAGTAATTTCTTCCATGGATCTTTTATTTGGGATTGTAAGAGCTCTCAGATTCAATGAAAGATGTTTAAGGCCATGTAACTAGAATTCTTCCTGAAAAGTAGGAGGTTGGAGTTAGGGTCAAATTCTATAAAGACTGAGCTAGAATTTAGGTCAGTTGTTTCCTTCTTGTGAAATCTGGTCACCTTTTATAAACAGATAGATGTCAATTCTTGTCATTTCTTGCCTTGTCTTGTTTTTTTCTCTTCAGTTAGGTTCTACATAGGCTTCCAGTTTTCTGGGAAAATATTACTTGTTGATACTTGTCAAGGAAGGTGTCGATTTAGAGAACACTGGGAGTTTTACTGTATTATAACCTCTTCTTGACTATTAGAGCTCTGTGGCAGTCAGATCTACTCAGCAGATTTGATTTAGTGGATATTTGAATACTGTAACTTTGCTATTCACATCATGATTTAAGTGTAGTTGGCAACTAAGCACCACACGACTGCTCACTCGATCCCCTTTTCCTCCCTACCTCCCATAGGATGGGGAAGAGAATTGGAAAAGAAAATAAAGCCAAGATTGCTAACTAAACTAAACTAAACTAAACTAAACTAATAACAGTAAGAAGAATAAAATATACTAGTAGTAATATAGAGGAACAAAACCCAAGAAAAAGACATGATGCACAATGTTTACCACCTGCTGACCAATGCCCAAACAGTGATTGGCCCCTCACAGCTAAACTGCCCTCAGTTTATATATCAGGCATGACATTCTGTGGTATGGAGTAACCCTTTGGCTGGTTGGGGTCAGCTGTCTTGGTCATGTTTTAAAGGTGTATTTGAAACTCTGAATGATTGTTCAGAAACATAATTTTAACTGTGAAGTCAAAAGTTGAGACTGCCTTTAGATGCAGCCGTAGTTGGATTAAAAGGAATGGAAACAGTCTTTGAAAGAACACAAACATCCAGAGCATTCTTCATTTCCCTTGACTTTGCACAGTTCATATGTCTTTTCAATAGACACAAAAGTATAAATAAACATATTGTAAATTTAAATGCATTTTGGCTTGAAATGTTGTTATATTTAGACAGAAATTTCTGATCTATCATATTTTTATCACATTTTTTGACATCCCTGTCACTGTGAAACTGATCCCCAGTGTTGCAATAATAAAGTCAGGACAAAATTTACTGTAGGGTGCTAAAGGAGAATAAAATTTATTTTTGAATCAACACAGAAATGGTTTTTGGCTTTGTAATATTTAGAAAAGAATACTAGTATTTATTTGTCTGCCATTATATAGGATACAGAAGCTGAAATACATACAAGAAAAATTGAGTCAGACTTCCTAGTTCAAAGATTAGCAACCCACACTCAAGACTTTCAATACTGACCTTACAGAGCTAGTAGAAATGCTGGACACCAATAAAGCTGTGTGGTTTAGATCTCAAATGAAAATTCTGTGTTCGTTTTTGTCTTTTGAGCGGAGTAGGCCTCAGTTTTGCCTTTCTCTTCAATTCTTTTGCTGTTATCCCTTCATGTGTTGAAGTCTGCTGAGATGCTTCAGTCTCCAAACCTCAGTTGCCATAGCTACCTCCATGGCTTAACCACACGTATTCTTTCCAACAGTCTCCATTTTTTAGAGCCCTGTTTTATAGTTTGCCTGTTCAGGACCTTGTGGAATCAGGCAGAATCTGCTCTGCATGACCTGCTGACCTATTCACACTTCAGGAATAGAGGAATCCAGTGTTGTGAAAGTGTGATATATTGCCTGCCTTCCATAGCCTTTTAATATTAGTAATTCTGAGGAATTCTGGCATGTCTACTTCTTTTGTTTCATTTAGACACATGGAACTGATTTTCTAGAGCAACACACAGAGTTTGTAAGATGCAATCAAAGTTTACAGTATGGTAATATACTTTTCTCACATATTTCTCAGATATATATCTTTCTTCTGCTCTGTCAGCGGAGGTTGGACTAGATGATCTTTCAAGGTCTCTTCCAGCCCTTGAGATTCTGTGTGATTCCGTGGTTCAATTATTCTGTTTACTGACACAATGTCCATTAAGAATGAATTGTACTTATCAATGTCTGACAGTATGGTTATGATGTTCATGTTTCCCCCTTTTTAATATATTGTAAAATCAGTCCTATGATATATGATGTTTCTACTTTTCCTTGTACATGACTATGAATATAGTTATGGCAACTTTAAGCTTGATGAATGATGGTTTGGACTTTGGAAGTTGGACTAGATGATCTTTAGAGGTCCCTTCCAACCCCTACCATTCTGTGAATGCTATTTTTATTTATTTTGTATTGGTAGTAGAATTGATGTTGGAAAAGACTCAATAGAATGAATTTTTCTCTCTAGATATTATACTAGAGATTGAAATAATCTCAAAGAAATGACGAAAGATGAAATTTTCCTTTGATGTCCCCAAATTTATGTTAATAACAATAATTATTTTGTTGTTGGAATCTTGCAATCGGTCCTTGATTAAATAAATTACTCAGTTCATAGTATCTTCTCTTTGTTGTTGAGATAATGTCATTTCAGTTTCCATTTATCCTGTCAATTTATATCTATTTTGTTGAAAACCAAATCATAATCTGGTTTATACTGCTTAACATATTTTTATCTATACTAGGCATATTTTAAAGAATTCTTACTCTAATTTCAATTTATAATTTTATCTGGACTTCAAATTCTGGATCATTTGAATTATTCCCTTAGAGGACGAACAATTATTCATTGCTATGTAAAATCAAGTGCACTGGGTTTGTGCCTTCTATATTCCTTTGAAGATGAAATATTTTACAAAGCCTGGAGGAAAGCCTCAATGAGATTTTAGAACTCTTTTTATTTTGTTTCCTTTATTAAGACAGGACAAATGGGATTTAAAGTCTGTAAAGGCCATTCTTTCTTTTCAGAGAGTTTTAAGATTGGATAAATTAATATTACAAATTATTTGTCTTTACTCTTTCTTAAGACTACATAAAAATTAGGTGCTTGTACCTTGAACTGTGATTGACACTGTGAAGGTAACGTACCAAAACTTCTTTCATCAAAGCAGAAAGAACAACTCGTAAAGTTTCTAGAAAGAACAATGTTGGAGAAAATTCTTTCTTTTTTACTCACTTCTGCAAGAATTTTTAAATAAGATTAATACTGACCTGGAAGCTGAAGCCCATGTCAGGTACATGCGCCTACACGTTTTTTTCCCTCTCATTATCTGTCTTTTACCTTACATTAGTTTTCACTGGGCTTCTTTTCTCTACCCTTCTTTTCTCTGATCCACTCATGACATGTTCATATTGCCAGAAAAGGAATTATAGAATCATAGAATAGTAGGAGTTTGTAGGTTTTTTTTAATCAAAAAGAAGTGGCACTCTTCTCAGCAAGAGTTAAAAAAATGTATAAAATGTACTCTTGCTATAACTTGAGTCTATATTGATAACTGTGATCCATCTAGATCAAACTGACTTCATTCAGAATGAGAATGTCTTCAGTAATGGCTTTCCGATTTAGGACCTTCTCCACCGGAAAGATGGTAATATTTAATCACTCATCCTGTTTATTAGATGTTTCACAAGATAGGTATTCACCAAATCATGTGTCAGAGAAGTGTTTTACTCTAGTCTCACCTTTTCAATTCCTGCAAGTGTATATGATTGGAAATGTACTGTGACAATCAATATGATCTTGACCATACTTGTCACATTTAATCACAGAATTTATTAGTGCTATAAATTCAGATTCTCTACCTGGGACTTGTAAGGTCTCTATCTCAGAGACAGTAAGGTTCGTTTTAAGAAAGTTTTAGCACTTTAGCTTGTGTTCTCTTAAGGACTTCAAAATGTGGGAGAACTGACTTTTTTTAGAATGCAATTAATCTAATAAAATTGGATGTCTCATTTAGGATGAAATCAACTGCTCTCTAAAAGTTCCTTCTATTCCCATTGACTAGAACTGAAAGTAACTAGTTCAAGTGTAGGTGTTTACTTTGTAAACATCCACATTCAATCAAATGAATTCACAGTAATGGACACTACATTTGAGAAGGTATTTTAGTTTTTGTACGGTCAAATGCTGTTTGACTACCTTAGGCATATGAAATCAGTGGAAGTCCACTTTGAAGTGCTATCACTCTTGGATTATTTCTTTACTAAAATAATTAATAAATTGTAACTGAAATTCCAGGTGTAAAGATAAGAAATCATTCCTTTGCCAAAAAAAAAAAATTAATTCTGAGGAAGAGAACTAGTCACCTTCCTACTCTACATCTTTTCATCTCCATGAATCTCACATTTATATTGGCACTGACTCATCCCTTCCTGACTGTAATATGGTCCAGCTTCAATGTGATGATCAGAGAACTTTGGAACAACAGCAAGCTTAAAATATATATATATATTTTAAAAGTACTTTTTCATCTGATACATAGGCTGTCAGATTTACTAACACTGAATTTTGTCACGGACAAAAATATAATTGGGTTAAAAAAATAAAATAAAGGTACTCAAGAAAATATTAGATACATTCACAGATGAAAGGTTCACTGAAGGACATTATACATAGTGACGTGGATGCTATGCTGATGATGTGCACAAGTTGCAGCTCAGAATTCCCAGAGCTGTAGTTTGTTAAAAGTTGGGATAACTATCAACTATACTTCATTTGGGATGGGGGAGTGTTGTTTATTTTGTTTAAATTATTTCTGCTCTGGTCATTTTTTTTTTACTCACTTTCTCAGAAGACTGTTTCTTCTATAGACAGATTCTTCTGTAAGTCCCTCTAGCTTTCTTGTAGGCCTCCTTTAGGTACTGGAAGACTGGTATAAGGTCTTCCTAGAGCTTTCTCTTCTTCAAGCTGTACAATCCCTCTAACCTAGAGGGTTAGACTGGATATTAGGAAGCATTTCTTTACCAAGAGTGGTAAAATACTGGAGCTGGCTTCCTGGAGAGATGGTAGATACCCCAAGCCTGTCACTGTTTAAGAGGCATTTGGACAATGCTCTTAATAACATGCCTGAAGTAGTCAGGCAATTGGAATAGCTGATCATTGCAGATCCCTTCCAGTTGGAANTTTAGGACCTTCTCCACCGGAAAGATGGTAATATTTAATCACTCATCCTGTTTATTAGATGTTTCACAAGATAGGTATTCACCAAATCATGTGTCAGAGAAGTGTTTTACTCTAGTCTCACCTTTTCAATTCCTGCAAGTGTATATGATTGGAAATGTACTGTGACAATCAATATGATCTTGACCATACTTGTCACATTTAATCACAGAATTTATTAGTGCTATAAATTCAGATTCTCTACCTGGGACTTGTAAGGTCTCTATCTCAGAGACAGTAAGGTTCGTTTTAAGAAAGTTTTAGCACTTTAGCTTGTGTTCTCTTAAGGACTTCAAAATGTGGGAGAACTGACTTTTTTAGAATGCAATTAATCTAATAAAATTGGATGTCTCATTTAGGATGAAATCAACTGCTCTCTAAAAGTTCCTTCTATTCCCATTGACTAGAACTGAAAGTAACTAGTTCAAGTGTAGGTGTTTACTTTGTAAACATCCACATTCAATCAAATGAATTCACAGTAATGGACACTACATTTGAGAAGGTATTTTAGTTTTTGTACGGTCAAATGCTGTTTGACTACCTTAGGCATATGAAATCAGCGGAAGTCCACTTTGAAGTGCTATCACTCTTGGATTATTTCTTTACTAAAATAATTAATAAATTGTAACTGAAATTCCAGGTGTAAAGATAAGAAATCATTCCTTTGCCAAAAAAAAAAAATTAATTCTGAGGAAGAGAACTAGTCACCTTCCTACTCTACATCTTTTCATCTCCATGAATCTCACATTTATATTGGCACTGACTCATCCCTTCCTGACTGTAATATGGTCCAGCTTCAATGTGATGATCAGAGAACTTTGGAACAACAGCAAGCTTAAAATATATATATATATTTTAAAAGTACTTTTTCATCTGATACATAGGCTGTCAGATTTACTAACACTGAATTTTGTCACGGACAAAAATATAATTGGGTTAAAAAAATAAAATAAAGGTACTCAAGAAAATATTAGATACATTCACAGATGAAAGGTTCACTGAAGGACATTATACATAGTGACGTGGATGCTATGCTGATGATGTGCACAAGTTGCAGCTCAGAATTCCCAGAGCTGTAGTTTGTTAAAAGTTGGGATAACTATCAACTATACTTCATTTGGGATGGGGGAGTGTTGTTTATTTTGTTTAAATTATTTCTGCTCTGGTCATTTTTTTTTTACTCACTTTCTCAGAAGACTGTTTCTTCTATAGACAGATTCTTCTGTAAGTCCCTCTAGCTTTCTTGTAGGCCTCCTTTAGGTACTGGAAGACTGGTATAAGGTCTTCCTAGAGCTTTCTCTTCTTCAAGCTGTACAATCCCTCTAACCTAGAGGGTTAGACTGGATATTAGGAAGCATTTCTTTACCAAGAGTGGTAAAATACTGGAGCTGGCTTCCTGGAGAGATGGTAGATACCCCAAGCCTGTCACTGTTTAAGAGGCATTTGGACAATGCTCTTAATAACATGCCTGAAGTAGTCAGGCAATTGGAATAGCTGATCATTGCAGATCCCTTCCAGTTGGAACTCCCATTCCATTCCATTCCATTCCATTCCATTCCATTCCATTCCATTCCATTCCATTCCATTCACAAATGCTCTGCTTGGAGGCATGAGTATGCCTTTTCCAGGAAATAGACCTCAAAGTTCTGTTCTGTCCTCTGTTGCTTTTGATAACCAGCTTGGATACAGTCAAAAGGAGACTAATGAGAAAGTGAAAGTCTCAAAGCTTTGTGAGGTCTCAGACAAGAATTCTATAAGCAAAAAAGATAAAAGGAAGAATAACAGAATCTGAAGGAGAAAGATGAAAGACTGGAACCTGATAAACTCAGATTGTACATGAAATAAGATTTCCCTTGTGTTCCAGAAATCATATGTACAGATGCATGACGTATGACCTCTTCAAGCACATATGTGCCCAGAATTTTGTGAAAAAGTCTCCAGATTATCCTATGATACTGACTGAATTGATCACCACCAGTTTTCAGTAGTTTCTGAGTGGGATAGATAAAGTATATAAAGCAGTTGTGCTTAGTGGCAGCTTTCAATTTGTGAATTGGAAGTGGAGAACTTAAATTCTATTTGCATAAAGAAGTGTCTTGAATGCAACCTGAGGAATTTCTGGAACAAATGTCAAAAGCTGAACACTAGAAATGGAAGAATAGTAAAAGGACTGTTCTTCCCTGAGATTTAAGTTAAACCAATCTTACAGGAAACAATGCTCCTCATAGACTTCAATGTAAAACTCTTGGATGCATCCCAAAGTACTTATGGTCATAAGTAAGTTTTTTGGAAGTAGGACAGGGCAGTATGGCCCAATATATTTCAAGCTAAGTTATCTGTGCTGTGCACAAGTTTCTGCAAGGTTGGGACCTGGTTTCTCTTGTAAAACAGGCTCCTCCAATCAACAACTAAGGCAACCCCAAAACTATTATTCTGAAGATTTAAAAAATATATTTCACCTGGCTGAAAGAAAACAATGAGTGACAGGACACTAGATAGCAAGAGTGATGTGTCTGTACCATAAACACATGGCACATTGCACAAAGCATAGAGACAGAGATCTTCCTTGTCACCTGTTCACAAGTGTTAGATCAAGGATCTAGATGTAAGAATTAGGAGAAGCTTAAAATAGGAAGGAAGATTCTGAAAAGATATGGAAAGAAGGTTCGTGAGTAGTTGAAGCAGACTTCCACAGGACTTTTTGTCTAATACAAGAGGAAGAGAACATGATTTTATGTTTTTGTAGTTCTGACATTCCGAACTTAATTTTGTGACCTGAATCTAAAGCTAAAATTATGAGATTGGCCTGAGTGATCTACTCATCCCATATATTTTGTCTGTCTTAGCTTCCTGTTCTCTAATTTTTCATGACCATTACCACGACAAAGATAAAAATTGGCAAAGCTAGAAAGTGTCTATTAATTTATGTGATACTGTAAAAATTTCTTATAGATGTCTAGTTTGCCACATTCACGAAAAAGATACTGGCAAGAGGCTTTGCATTTTTTTTTTTAATATGATGTGAAAAACGTTCCCTTCTCTAAGTATTGAAGGGCTTAAAAGTGTAAGTATTGCCAAATGCTTCTGGAGAAGGAAGTAGAGTAAATACAATTTTCCACAAGGGTAACAAGATTTGATTAACAAAGTTGCAAAGCTGCCACCAGAAAGTAAGAAAAAAACAAACAACCAACCAAACAACATCTAGAGAAACCGATTTAGCACAATGTTCCTACCTGCTGTTGGCTGTGTCAGACTACTGTCTTGTCATTGACTTCTGTGCCATAATTTAATTATAGAAGTTCATTCTTTCTGGATAGCACCATCCTTGGAATAACATACTAATACATTATTGGCTTTTGATGATCACTAATGATGAATCACACTAATATATCATTAGCTCTGTCACACAGGTGGCTTTGAAGATTAATTTCATCAGAGCAATGACCTATGATGGAGAAGTATTGCTCAAAGGATAATTTTGATAAGAATCGGTCTTACATCATCTTGCATTCAAACATTACTTAATTTATCTAAAGCTTAAGTAGTATGCCTTCAAATAATATAACCAATTGACCAAAGTATGTTCCTGGGAAATTTGGACAAACACACAATATATTTCGGCTAGACCATAAGGTTACAATAGTCTCAAATCACAGAGAAGCTTAAACTATGAGAGCAGCAAATTGCAAAGTTTTGTACAGTATTGTAAGGATGAAGAAAAAGTGTTAGTTAGAATAATGTAAAAATATTACAAAATTATTAAATCAAACTTGGCTTTCATTAACTGAAAATACAAAAGTTGGCAAAACCCTGTCACATATTTTTTAAAAATATTGTGGTAGAATAGAATATTGACCATTATAATTTGTTTTAAATTTTGTAACTTGAACAGCTGTGGTTGCTTGAAGAAGTTTCATGTTTGAGGAAGCTACTTGTTTTCTTCATGCTTCCTGTGTATCTTATGGATGAACGGAATTTTAAATTTTGGAGAAACAATTTATTGGTTTATTTTCTACTGGTTTATTTTTTCCATGCATCCATCCTTTGATCTTCATCAAGAGAGACTCATTGACTTTTATCTCCCCTGTAAAAATACATCTTTTTCCCACAGATGTTAGTTTTCCTGAACTCCATTATCATGGTACAAAGCAAAGTATCCTCGGTACTTCCACATTGCAAATGTTATGTAACGTTCTGGTCATCCTATCTTCAAAGAGCTATAAAAAGGATGGCAAAAGAAGGTCAGCTTTATGCTAAATTTAGCATTGAGAAGAAACTTAAGAGTCTGGGATTCGGAACATAGTATTTACAAAGAAACAGATATCTAGAAAGGAAGTAATATGTGAAGAGCTGCACCAGAAATAAAATTGTCTGCTAATTTTTCAACAAATAAAAGATATGCAATAAAATTCTTAAGTATTACATTTAAAACAAAAAGAAATTATACTTTTCCTTACAGCACAGTTCAATCATGGAACATACAGAGCATAAATTGTTTCAAAAAAGATCTAAAAATATTTGAAACTGAACTCAGCATTTGACTCAGGAAGTCTCTAATCTACTATTTTTGTAAGACAGGAAAAATTTATTCCATCCATACTTAACTTCCTCCTTTAACTATCTGTTCCATTAATGTTGTTTAAGAGAGTTCCTGGACTTATGATCAGATCTAGTAGTGACATTGTTAAATAGTACAAGATTTCTAGTTGATCAGCCTTTGCCTTATACTAGCACTTCAGGAATCAGACAAGTGCCTAGAATCAACTCTGGTAACAATTAGATCCTGTTTTCCCTAGTTCCATAAATATATGCCAGGTCACAACTTGCCAGAAGCTGATCTCAGCTTTTTTTTTACTTTGTCACTAATTCTGTATTCTTTTTTGGTGTGATTTTTGAGATTTGTTATTGTATTCTTGTTGTAGTTACCATTTACATTACTTTCAAGAACATTCAAGAGACAAATTCAGTGTTATGTGAGCTATGGAAAATAGAATCACTAATTTGCTTTAGACTGAGAAAGTAAGAATATCATAAGTAAGCTAATGATGTCTCTATAACAAAAAAGCCTTTGTGAGGAATTTTTCTTTTAAATAAATAGTTATCAATATTTTTAAAAAATCATTAAGTGTATATACATTCAATAGAAATCATAGATTATATATAAAATTTGTTTTTTCTCTGAAACCTTCATGCGAAAAAATAATGTCCTCCTATAGTAAGAGAAAATTGCTGAAAAAATGACATCATAGTATTCCTTTTCCAATCTTTGACTGTCTGCAGATTTAACAAAGTCATTGCTCAAACATTCTTTTCTACTACTGTCCGTTCTCATGATCTGATACAGAATATGTTTTCTTCCACAGAGATGAGTCAGAGAGTCACTAGTCCAAATCCATGTTCAGAGTAAGATCTGAATCACAAGAATTCAGGTATTTCCATTGTTCCACTGTCTTTCTTGAAGTATCTATTTGGTCCTAAAAAATATTAATGTCATTTCCCTCCCCTCTTCTTCCTCACTTGTTAACTTGGTATCTAGACTAAGTTGCATAAGTTTACATGAGTTTACAAATTAATAAATGGAAGAAATGAAGACATATAATTGCTCTTTTTCAGGAATATTGAACCTGAAGTAAAATTGAGGACTGCAGGAAGAACTGTGAAGTTAGAAGGCTAAAAATGTAGTTGTTTGGTTTTGAGATTAGGGTTTATTTTGTTTGTTTTTAAACAGACAATTTAATGTAATTTCTATCTGTTTTCTTGTACTGATATACAGAAGAATGTGTCAGTGGGTGAAATTTTCTATATTCAAATTCTATTATCTTTCAGTAATGGGATATACTAAGATTTTGTCTGGGCCAGTTCTTTTGGTAGTGGAGGGAGCTACAGGGGTGGGTTCTTTAAACAAAGATCTGCTAGAAGTTTCCCCTGTAGCTGATAGGGCTAATGTCAATCATTTCTGAGCTGGACTCTGTAAGTGACCCAGACCTGGACAATTAGGGATGGAGGTAACACCTCTGTGAATAATGTATTCGAGAAGGAGAAGTTGTTGCTGGGCAGTCGCAAAACTGCAGCAACAACAGAGAATGAGAATGTGAAAACATCTCCGCAGACACCAAGGTCGATGGAGAAGGAGGGTGAAGAGGATGCTTAGGCCCTGAAAGAAAGACTCTCCTGTGATGTGTGGTGAGGACTATGGTGAGGCGGCTGTGCCCCTGCAATCCATGGAGGACCACTGGGGAGCAGAGATCCACTCGCAGCCCGTGGAGGACCCCCTGCTGGAGTGGGTGGATGCCTGAAGGAGGCTGTAACTCCTTGGAAAGCTCACCCTGGAGCAAGTTCTTGTCAGGACCTGGGTATCTGTGCGGAGAGAAGAGCCCATGTCAGAGCAGGTTTGCTGTCAGGACTTGTGGTCCTGGGAGGGACTCAGGCTGGATCTGGACCTGAAGAACTGTTCTCCCAGTGAATGACCCACGTTAGGGCAGGGTGTGAAGAGATGCCCCCGTGGGAGGCCCAATGCTGGAGCAGTTTGTGAGGAGCTGTAACGCATGAGAATGAGCCATGCTGGAGAGGTTCATGAAGGACTGTCTCCTGTGGGAGGGACCCCACAGTGTAGCAGTGGGAAGTGTGAGGAGGCCTCCCCCTGAGAAGAAGCAGTGGCAAAGTCCATCTGTAATGAACTGACTGCAACCTCCATCCTCCATCCCCTGTGCTACTGGTGGGGGGAAGGAATTAGAGTCCTGGGAAGAGGGAGTCAGTGGGGAGGTGTTTTAAGATTTAATTTTATTTGTCATCTCACTGTTCTGATGGTTCATTAATAAATCAAATCCTTTTCTCCCCAAGTTGAGTCTGTTTTGCCTGTTACTCTAACTGCTGAGTGATCTCCCTGTCCTTATCTTTACTCATAAACTGCTTGTTATATTTCTCTCTCTCCTTTCCAGTTTAGGAGGGAAAATGATATTATGACTTGGTGGACACCTGACTAAATCACCACAGATATGTAAACATTCTCTGTTATAGTGTTATAGCAGTACTGCTTTAAATTAATTAATTACAATATTCAAGAAGAAGATCATGTCTCTATCTCTGAGAAGATATTTATTTCCAAATGTAATATCTATAAGAATATGAACTAGGTAACAAAATATCTATGATATTTTAACATTCAAATTAGTCTTTCTGGAAAAGTTTCAGTCCATAGGCAAAGTAAGAATTTGAAACAGCTCGTATATAATCCATAATTCATTTGAAAATCTTGATAAATAAATCTTGATAAATCTTGATAAATGATACTGGTAATAATAATATCTAACAGGAAAAAAATCTAGGCTTGTGATCACTTATAGTAACAATTTTAAAAATCTGATTTCTTTTTTACCATCAATTGACATATAGTGGAAGAAAAATAAAATTCACATCTAATGCATAAAGGTGAATCCATAAAGAAGCTGTAGCAGCAGAGAAAGAAATGCTCATTGCTGGCCTCATCTCACCTGTATCTCATGTGGTATAACCTAATTGTGCCTAATTTAGTGTAATCTAATTGTGTATGTTCCTTCTACAATGAATGACAAGTATTCATGTCAGGAAGCTATTACTCCTCCCTTAAGACAAATAGTATAATAAATTCTTTGAAGACCAGAATATCTATAAATATGAAAAGAATCAGGTTACAAGTCTACACAAGTAAAGTAATTTTTTATGTGTGTGCTTAGAATTAGGTAAAACAGCTCATGCTACTGGAGTCACAATCTGTTCCATTCTTGATACTTTACTGTAGGAGTCCAAAGGCAGGTGTCTATATAGGAGCTAAATGCCAAAACCCAGGAAATCCTGTCAATATAGGAAATGAAACTAAGGAAGAAGACATTTGGCTAAACATCAATGTCTCATTTTAGAGTGATTTCAGTAACTCTTCAAAATTCCAGTAGGTTCGTTGATCAGAGGCTCCCTTTCAAGTGCATCAATGGGAGCTTAGAGCTCTAGGTTAATGCAAACACCTGTACATATACATTTATTTGAAACTATCTGCCATCTGAATTAAATCTTATATGTGGGGTTGTTTCAGTACCTGAAATGCAGTTACCTACTGCCATTGGAGACATCAAACATGTCCAAGCCATCCAGATTGGTCTATCACATCCAGAGCAGGACCTTAAGAAGGTCTTTGTCTTTTTCGAGCAACATCTGGATGTTAAGTGAAAATGACAGATCTCAGAAGAGACAGTGATGAAGAGAATGACCGTATTATCATAATTTCTAATTTTTCAATATGAAATATCTTAGAGATACAAGACTTTTTGTCATGAAGTCTAACTAAAGCCCACTAACTTTGACTGTAAACTGTAGTCTGATATCTGAAAAATGTGGTAAATTTTGAGTAAAAATACAAATACAAAATAAACTGCATGAAAATGGATTTAAATTCTTTCTGGAGGTCTAATAGCCTGAAAAAAGTAAAAAATCCTGAAATTAAATTAAGCCCTACTTGAGAATAGGTTTCCAAACATTTTTAACTGGAATGCATTGGTATTGCCATAGGTCAGGAAAAGTCTTCCTGACTGGAGATCAGCTCTCAAACGTGACTTTAGCTAAAATAAATAAAACAAAATGGGATTTTGTGGAGTAAATTGGAATAAATGCAGGGAGTGTTATCTCTGAGATAAAACCACATATGCATTAAAAAATTAACAAGTACTGCACATGTTTCAAAATCCCTCTTTTGTAAGGGATCTGGCTTTGTCCTTTTCTCTGCTTTATTTTGTAGATTTCGTATTTTTATCTCTAATAACTGCATAAGATTAGAAAAAACCTTAATGCCTGAAAGCAAAATGTATTGAGACTCAGCAGACACTCTTCCAGGTGGCTTCTTTTCCATTCTGTAGCATATTCTCAAAGATTTTCTGATGAAATCTAATATCCTGCTTGGCATAGGAAACAAACAATGGCTGAAAATATCTTTATAAAAGACTTACCTGTACAATATACCTCAAAGTCAATAAAAGGGACTAAATAAGGTTAGGCATCTATCTCCTTGCTTTATCAGGAAGATCAAAATCTATTTAAGCCTCTTTCCAAGGTAGATGGTTCTTCTTGCAGAAAGACTTAGGAGGTTACAGAGAAGAAAAAAGGCTGGAACTCTCAGTGAATTTGATCAAGAAGAGCTATATCTGTCATTCACAACTGATAACGTATATTCCAAGTAAGTCTTAGAAGATACAGTTTTCATTAGAGCCACCACTAACAGTCCCAACCTGTCTTCTGATCCCCTATACATTGTCTCCAAAGTAGTCTGTGCTCTTTTTAAGAAGGATTTACATAGCATTGATACAGTCAGAACAAAAGCAAATTGATCTGCAAGCTGTGATAAAGGTCTAAAATATACTTGTATGCCTTCCCATACCTTGTATTTGATGCGCTGTATTCCCAAACAAAAATCTTGTAACTATTTTAAGCAATATGTAGAAAGGGGAAATTAAGCCTCTTTTGCTAGGTATTGCAAAAGGGAAACCTCTTTAAAAGTGTCTATTAGAAAACAGTTTGGTTCTGAATATTTTTACAAGTCATTATGATATATGAGCATCATAAACTAGCAATGCACAACCTCCTTTGTCTTTAAGAATGTTGAAAGCATTGAAATAATTTGTGGTAGGAGATCATCATCAGAATCTCACCAGATTTTAGATATCTACAGCACAGAAACCTATGTCTGAATAGGAGATCTAGAATTCCCTTAAAGATGGAGATACTTGCAGTGCAGAGTACATTTTATCCTAATATACTCTGAAAAACAGATAAAATAACAATAGCAACAACAACAACAATAATAATAATAAATGTCCTTATTCCAGTTGTCTAGTGCCATACTAACATACCTAAATCTTACTTTCCCACCCCAGGCAAGGCACATTGCTTCAATTCTGTGTTTACTTTTTTAACAAAATGAATTATTTCTAGCCATGACCAGGTTTGTATATGATGGTATGTATGAATATTATGGTGGCAGTGTAATTATAGAGTATAACTCCGAATAGCCTTTTGTATTAATTAAATGGTAGGAACAGAAATCCCTGAGGAACATCATACAACAGAAGACTCCATAGAGTTAAAGTAACTAAACAACATTCTTATTAAGTCTTAATGAGACGGATTGTCTCATTTGTAGATGTGAAAATTAGAGTAACTGGTTAAGTCACTTGAAACAAATAATGCTTTAACATATAGATGCTGTTCATTGAAGGGAGCTAATTGCTTAGTTTAGCCCTACATGAAATATTTGTCTGTTGGAGAATTTTGCTTATGCTGGAGCTAGGCTCCGTGGGATCCTACTGTAACTGTGACAATGTTGATTTTATTCTAATATTGATTAAAAAGATGATTAAGGATATTTTCAGCAAAAGGAAATGAAAAGAACAGAGACATTAGATTCTTCATAAATCAAGACTAATCATGCAATGCATTTCAATTAAAAATACAACTAATTTCAAAGATTTAAGCTTCACTGCACAGGATGGGAGTATGTGGATTCTTAAGGGATTATTTTTGATTGTTTATTTCTTTTAGAATTAATTGTCTATGTGGCACTGTGCTTGTGAATATATTTCTAATATGATTGCTTTTAATTTTTTTCCCCTCAATGTGTACTAAATTGATCAATGGAAATGCCACAGAGTTATATTTTAATTTTCCTGTCCGATTGGTGTTTTTTAATAGCAAAAGTTAGAAGTACTAGGTGTTACTGAAATGACAGTGGTCTTATATTTTTGGAAATACTTGACACTTAGCTTTTATAACTGCTATGACTGTATCAGTAATGCACATAGGAATAATTTTTAACTGTCAAGAACACAATGTATTTCTAATCATATTCCATCAGTGACATGTGTTTTACATTGTTAAATCATTTTGGCTGAAAAACAGAGGCTCAGAATGGAATAAAAAAAGTCTGTTTTTTCAGTTTCTTTGCATTATTCATAAATGCAGTACCTTGTCAGCACTTAGACCGTAATCAAAACATAAATGATGTACGAATATTTTGTGTTCAAACTGCACGTAGGATGTTCGTAAGTTACACAATACATTGCATTGTGGTTTTTATAGTCAGTATAAAATTTTAAATATGCATGTCATAAGTCTTATAAAAGCAAGACTGTGTACTGTTTCCTTTTTGTTCTCTGATTCAAAAGGATGAGTCAAAATTAAAGAAAAAAACCCCAAAAAATAAAATAAAAAAATCAACAAGATGTTTTTATCTTCTACCACTGTATCTCACTCACACTCATACTGCTGTATGGTATAAACTTGATATTATTTTCAAACTAAATCTCTTGAGCACTGTTTTGAGTGTTTCAGAGATAAATAACATCATGAATAAATACAAAAATGCCATGACAACCTTTTATTTCGGTGCACTGAAGAAAAGGATTATGAAACGGGACTTCTACATTCTAATAGCTTGGAGTCTTTGACAATGTATTGAAAGTGGAAGAAAAAGAGTCTAGATTCTGGAGAAATTGTAAAGTAGCCATGATAAACTAAAATTTTAAATACTGTTTCTATAAAAAGAAAAAGAAGGAAAAAAGGAACATTTGTTTTGTGTTGGAATAAATATCATGGTTTTCTGTACCTGTACCACGCAAGAAACAACCCCAAACCTTCTTTCAGTTTTGAAGTTTCATAACTTACAATGTCCAGAGTCCAAAATATTTTCAAACAAAATGCCAATTACATGTACTCTCACTTCATTTCTTACATTGGAGTATTTTGACAAAACATCTGATAATAAGCTTTTTGTGAGAAATGAACTTTATTTTGCAGGACAGATGCTCAAATTTAAACCAATTCCCTATTCCAAGCAATGGAATATCCTGCAATCCAATATTCAACAGGACACCAAGTCGGGTTGTGACCCTGGACTTCAGGAGAACTAACTTTGGCCTCTTCAAAGACCTACTGGGAAGAATCTCATGGGACAGGATTCTTGATAGTAGGAGTGCTCAAGAAAGCTGGCTGATCTTCAAGCACCACTTCCTTCAAGCCCAAGATTGGTGTGTCCCCACAAGTACAAAATCAGGAAAAGGAAGCAAGAGGCCTACATGAATGAAAAAAGAACTCCTAAAACAACTGGAACTACTCAAGGAGAAGAAGGAGCTCTGTGTAAGGTGGGAAAAGGGTGTGGTTGCTTGGGAAGAGTACAGGAACATCGCCAGAGTATGCAGGGGCAAAACCAGGAAGGACAAAACCCTTTTGGAGTTAACCCTGGCAAAAGGAGTAAAAGAAAACAAGAAGGGCTTTTTCAAATACATCGTCAGCAAAGGGAAGATTAGGGAGATGGAAAGGTGATGACACGTGAAAGAAAAGATAACGTCAAGGACACTCAGCACACATTCACCAAGTGGAAATCGTGCTTGACCAATCCGATAGCCTTCTATGAGAGTATAACTGGCTGGCTAGATGAGGAGAGAGCAGTGGATGCCATTTACCTTGACTTCAGGAAGACTTTTGACACCGTCTCCCATTACATCCTCACCGATACATCTATGCAGACAGTTCCTTATAAATATAACAGTCCATTTGTCAAACTCATGTGTCTCCAATGTAACAGTAAGAATTGTTGTGAGGCCTTACAAATGTATCAAAGGCCTTACAGAAGCCTAGGCAAGTGACATCCATAGCTCTTCTGTTGTCTACTGATGCAATCATACCATCATAGAAGGCTACTAGATTTGACATGCATGGCTTCTTCTTAGTGAAACTGTGTTAGCTGTCTCTAATTAATTAAATCTCTGTCTTCCATACATTTTGACATGTCTGACAGGAAGATCCGCTCCATATCAGCCAAGAAGGTGAGATGAGCACTAAAAGACTGAAAGTCTTACCTAATGGAGGTGAGATGAATGCTGTCGTGGTTTGTGAAAGTGCTTCAATGACTATAGCAAAAGGTTTTGTGACCTTATGATCACTGCCATATTTTAAAGAAAATAAGCAAGCTTTACTTCATCAGCCTTCAGAAAAAGGCTAGACAGACTGGCTCCCAAGAAGACATAGGTGCCTAGCTTCTACCATTTCTCTGCTTAGCCGATGAAGAATGGTAGTTATCTAAGACAGTAACTCCAATAAGAACTTGTGATTGATTTTCTAGGATCTTGCATTAGGAGACTTCAATCACTGCAATAAGGCTAGATGCCTAAAATCTGTACTTAACTGAGGTGTCCAGATTTGTGGACTTCAGCCAAATACCAAACATTGTCAGTATATCTAATGGAGTCACTTTTCAATACCACATAATGAGCTTCACAATGCTCTTTACATATTCCTGGAGTACCCATGCCATTCATGAAAGTCTAGAAATATGACACAACAACTGTGGAAAAGCCACATGTCTGTAGTCTAGCCCATGAAAGTGGACAAGATATGCCAAAGCATCTCAAATTTATTAGACACATATGTCTTTATAACTGAATTGAGTACTATTTCCTTTGAAAGATTTAGCCATCCTGTAGCCACATTGACCATACACACTTGTTCTTCCTTTTTAATTTCCTTCATCTTTATCGCTTGACCCTAAGTAATACCACATATGTTGATGGGCTGAATGTCTACAGAATATTGACTACAATATTTTGGAGGATATCTGTGACCTGTCTATATGTCTTCTGCTTAACTGAAAAGTAGCAGCACAACTTTCTTGACACTCTTCCTTGAAGTGGAATTGAGACTGATTTTGCCATGTCTGTATGCACGGTGTGGTTTATAACTACATATAAATTCCTGAACTTACATATACATGTTCCCTTTCTCCTGAACAGGACAGAAGGGCTGGTATGCTCTTTGGACCAACTTCATAGAGAAACCTGCAGTCTCCCTGGGGCACTTGTTAAGGACATATTAAGTCCTTATCACATCCACCCAGTCCTTATCAGTCCACCCTGATGAACCCTTCAGATTATTATCCACTTTTGGTGTTTCAGGTGTGCAGTGACAAAGTGGCTACTAGACGCTCAAAAACAAATAAGAGAGATTTTAGGACTGCTGCTTAAGGGATTAGGAGCATAGATTTTGTTCTCATCTATCCCTCCACTGGCAGGGATGAATAAGGGAATTAACGGCAGGTGCCATCAAACAAATTTATGGCTCCAGAATTGGTATCAGCAGGGATTTGGGTTTTTTGATCATGGATCATACAAGACACCTGACTTGCTGACAGCAGATGGAAGACATCTGTCTCAGAGGGGAAAAAGGGTTCCAGGGCAGGAGTTAACAGGGCTCATTGACGGAGTTTTTAATTAGTTTCAAAGGGGGAAGGGGGGTATAACTCAGCTTGGTATGAATAAGCACAAGGGAAGGATGCCAGGGCTCGTATGATGGTATGCTAGTAAAGACTCTGCCTTCTCATGGATACAAGGGATAGACATGTAATCAGAAACAAAGAGGCAAGGGTTGCTGATGATTTACAAGTCAGAGAAACACCTGAGAAGCATCTGGTAGGAAATAACTCTCACACTCACAAAAAGGTGTTGGGATCACTAGCTCATCTAAAGTGCATCTTGAAGCTATGATGCAACAGGAAATCTATGACATAGTGGCTACCACAGAAATGTGGTGGGATACCTCCCACAACTGGAAATATACCTCATACAGCTGGTAAGTGAACTAACCAGAAAGGGTGCCTTGCTGGACCTCTTTGTTTGGGAAGAGTAAAGGTCTTGTGAAGGAAGTGGCAGTTGGAGGTAGTCTGGGGAATAGTGAGCATGAGATTATTATTTCTCTATCCATAGTAATATTAGGAAGAGAGGAAGCAAAACTGACACTTTGGACTTCCAAAGGGCAGAGTTTGACTTATTTAGGAGGTTACTTGATAGAGTCCCTTGGGAGTGAGGAAGCCTGGATAATGAAAGGAAGTTGTAACCAGGCAGGGGTCGATCTGTTCTCCCTAATAACAAGAAATAGAAAAAGAGGAAATGGCCTCAAGTTGCACCAGGAGAGGTTCAGGCTGGATATGAGGAGGAATTTCTTTACTGAAAGGGTTGTCAAGCATTGGAACAGCCTGCTCAGGGCGGTGGTGGAGTCACCATCCCTGGAAGTGTTTAAGAGACGATTGGATGTTAAACTTGGGGAAACGGCCTAGTGATTGATAGGGTTGGGGCAAAGGCTGGACTTGATGATCTTAAGGTCTCTTCCAGTTAAAATGATTCTATGTATTGGAGCTAGCTAAAACCTACAACTGTCAGAAAATAAAGATAAACAATTTCTTTTTTTTAAAGAATTATAAAAAAAATGAAAAATCTTTACTAAGTTATGAGTATTCAGTCATAAAAAATATGTTAAACCTTCTGTACTATTAATGACTAGTTGCTAAGGGCAGAATAAGAAATTTAAGTCAAGACTTCAGGGTCAATGTTTTTCTAAGTGAAACAGATGAGACCTAGAGTTTCTGTCTAATACACTTGAAATCTAGAGTAAAATAAGGCTTCGAACAAACAATGCCTGTCTAAACAAAATTGTTTAAAAGGAAATCTAAAATAGATGAGTTATTTAAAATCAGAAAATGCTGGATCTAAAACACTTTGTAAGGGGTTTTAAATATAAATGCTAATAAATTTAATTATGTGCAATTAAAATTTATTTCAACCCCTAAGCAACATTTACTTTAAAAGACTACTTACAGAGAAATAATTAAAAAAAAACACTATAATGAATTCTAAAGACTCCAGTGGCATCACTTAAAAACAATGTGGTGAATTTATTAAATTTGACATGGAAGACAAATATAATTAAATAGGAAAATGCTTATTTTGATTTGATACCTTCTTTCAGCAGCCATGTATCACTGGTGCAGGGCAATTTTCTTGTTTGCATGTTTACAGGAAAAGTAGATATTTAGCGGCAATGGCATCGGTTTCATTTACACAGTATCAATAGACACATATTTAGTGTTAGTTACAAAAATAGACTGAAAGGTATTGCTCCCACTCTATTTGTTGGAAATGCATTAAAGAACAGCAAGGAAAGATGTATAACTTGTACAATAAGTAGATTCAAAACAGCCCTGGCCCCAGTGGTAACCATTTTAAGTGTCTAAATGAAGTATACTAGTATAATGCCTAATTAAAAATTTGTCTTCCATGTAGATTATAGGAAGAATTTTGAAATGACAACGAATCATAGAATTGTAAAACAGGCTGGGTTGGAAGGCACTTTGAAGGATCATTTGGTCCAACATTTTGTGGGAAAGAAAGCCTTGATGAGATTATCTAGCACTATGTCTAACTGCATCTTGAAAACCTCCAATGATAGGTACTTTACTGTGTCGCAAAGAAGGTTATACCAGTGGTTGATTATTCTCACTATAAAAATATTTTTTCTTAAATCAAGATAAAATGCCTACCAGAGCAATTTGTGCTCATTGCTCCTTGTCTTCATGCAAGTTTCTGTGAAGAGAGATGCCTGAGATTTCTTGGTAGCTGTACTGGACAACTGTGATGAAGTTTCATTAAACCTTTTCTTTTCCAGGGAGAAAAGACTGCAATCCTTCAGTTTTCTCTCATAGGCAAGGTTTTCCAGCCTTTTGATTATCTTTACCACCTTTCTTAGAAGTCTATGCAGTGTGTCTGTCTTTTTATGAAATGTGAGGCCAGAATTGGACTCCAGATATGGCCTGACAAGTCCTGAGTAGATTGGGATGATCATGTCTCTGTCTCCACCAGTGAGAATAAAACCTAATTTTTCAGAATGCAAGACTGAGAAGAGAATAAGGGACAAGGTATTTGAGTATCTATGTGATATGTTGTGCTGACTTTAGCTGGAATAGTATTAGTTTGGTTCATAGTAGCTGGTGTGGAGCTAGGGTCTGGATCTGTGCTGAAAACAATGTTGATAGTATATAGACATTTTCATTATTGCTGATCAGTGCTCACACAGAGTCAGGGCCTTTTCTGCTTCTTACTCCACCCCACTAGTGAGCAGGCTGGGGGTGTATAAGCATTTGAGAGGGGAGCAATGCTGGGACAACTGACTCCAATTGATCAGAGATATCTTAGACTAAATGATGTCATGCTCAGCATGTAAATCTGGAGAAAGAGGAAGGAAGAAGGGGTATGATTGGGAAGAAGACATTTGTCTTCCCAAGTAATTGTTACACTGCTGTCTTGAAAATGGCTGAACACCTGCCTGCCCATTTGAAGTAGTGAATGAATTCCTTATTTTGCTTTGCTTGCATGCATGCACAGCTTTTGCTTTACCTATTACACTGTCTTTACCTCAACCCATGTGTTTTCTCACTTCTAGTCTTCTGATTCTCTTCCCTATCCTAGCTAGCAGTGAGAGGAGTGAGCAAGCAGCCGTATGGTACTTCTTTGCTGGTTGGAGTTAAAACACAACATATGTTAAAAGTGGAAGGGAGGAACATAAAAATCAAAGGAACCTGGAAATGTAGCAATTGCATTTTAATAAAAGTGTAGGATTTACCTTTTTATTTAGTAATATACAGATTCAGTACTATTCTTATGTATTGAACTATTCAACCTTTCTTACTATGCATAAAGTTGTCAGTGTTACAGTGCACCCTGAAGCAGTTTCTTTGTATCTATGGAGTGACACAAAATA
>WBNH01002595.1:232242-399138 GCA_013401255.1 Urocolius indicus | reverse complement strand
TATAAAAAAATACTGGATTACTTCTGCCACTTCGTAAGTCTAAATAAATTCAATTTCCTTTGATATGAGTTTTATCTGTTTTAAATAACACACCTTACATTCACAGTCTTATCTTGAATTTGTTTTCCAGAATTTCCCTACGTAGTGACATCCAAGGGCAAGGTCTACAGTAAACTGAGGAACAATTTTACAGCATGAATGAGGATAGCTGTGCTAGTTTTAATCCAGTGCTTAACTATATTTTCTTCTGAAAAATATGAATAAAGTTTTTCAGCATTAGTCTCTTGAAACTCGTTTATTAAGAAATTAATACTTAATACTATGTTGTTATTTTTAAATGATCGTTTAGTCTCATTAAAATTTTAGATAAGTATTATAGATTCTAAATTTGTTTTGTATTTTAAGAAAACTGGTCAAAACATTTAATGCTTCCAGACACTTTAAATGGTACTCAAAAGTTCTATAGATCTCAGATATATTTAGTCATAGCAGACTTAATGTGAAAATTTCAATTTTTACATGTTACTAAATCCTACTACAATTTAATCAAAGGTTTTTTTTAAAAAAATAACTTTATAAAATGCTTATTTAACAAGAAAAAAAAATCTGATTTTCCATAATTATTTCAGTAAATCTAGTTAACCACTGATGTTTGCATGTTTTTCATTCAGGTGCAATACTGAGACTGATTATTGCTTGCATCCCCTAGAGAGGATGCAGTTCTAAAAATAGGTAAAGGAAGTAAAGATTGCTCTGGTATATCATCTATTATCACTTGTCCAAGTAGTTTTTTTTAGTTGTCCAATTTCTACAGCTTGATTTAATTGTATTTTGTCAGTAATTATTCCTCTATCAAAATCCCCATGTTACTAAATGTCTCAATCTCTACTACTTGCGGCGATTTCAAGGTGTGACATCTGTCTTGTACAATAAGATTTTTCATTCTGGTCATCTAGCCCTATAATGGTTTTTAACTTTTCCTGTTTTTTAGAATCATTTAGCTGTAACAATTGTTACATCTGACCTCTAGCTGCTGGTCCAGAAGGCTTAGCTCTCCTATAGCCTGTGTATCAGATTTTCCAAGTGTCACGGATCCCTTGGATGCTTAGAATATTTCATATGACAGTAGATGAATATGCTTTAGCAACTAATCATACCCCCTGGAAAATAAGATCATCCTAGAAATTTAAACAAAAATTTCAGAATGAGACTGTATATGCTCACTTACAGTCATGACCTCAGAAACTACTCAGTTATCTTTATTGGCTACAATGGGAGATTAGAGTGGCTACCTGAGATTTTAACTTCAAGTGCTTAAGATTTTGTATATGAATTCTATTTCCAACTTCAAAATGAATGCTGAGCTAATTAAGCTATTCTAAAATTACATTAAAGATATTAAAATATACTAGGATATTCAGGAAGCCAGAATACTAGTCATGAGCTGACATAGTTATTAACCTAAATTTGTCACACATTATGCATTATAGTTTATAATGTTTTACATTGTTATACTGTTTTGTGTTCTTCAATATGGTAATAAAAAGCAGCAGAGGGAAAACAAACAAACAAACAACAAACCAAAAAGCAAACCCAAAAAAAGAAAGCTGTGCTGCCACTCCCCAAAGTCTTGACCATCTAGAAATGTAGACAGAGAGGCACCTCATGAGGTTCAACAAGGGAAAGTGCAGGATCCTGCATCTGGGAAGGAACAATGCCACGTACCAGCACAGGATGGGGATTGACCTCCTGGAGAGGAGCTCTGCAGAGAGAGACCTAGAAGTACTGGTTGACAATAAACTAACCATGAGCCAGCAATGTGCCATCGTGGCCAAGAAGGTCAATGACATTCTTGGATACATTAAGAATAGTGTACGCAGCAGGTCAAGAGAGATTCTCTTTTTTCCTCTCTTCTGCCCTGTTAAGACCTCCTCTGGAGTTCTTTGTCCAGTTCTGGGCTCCCCAGCTCAAGAGGGACAGGGAACTTCTGATGAGAGTCCAGTGTAGTGCCACCAAGATGATCAGGGGACTGGTGCTTCTTTCTTATGAGGAAAGGCTGTGGGAACTTGGGCTGTTCAGCTTGCAGAAGGGGAGACTGAGGGGGATCTCATTAATACTTACAAATATTTCAAAAGTGTATGTCAAGAGGATGTAGCAAACCTTTTTTCTGTAGTGTCCAGTGGTAGGACTAGGGATAATGGACAAAGGTTGGAATAAAAAAGTTCTACTCAAACTTAAGAAAAACTTATTTACTGTGAGGGGGACAGAGCAGTGGCACAGGCTGCCTAGGGAGGTTCTGAAGTCTCCTTCTCTGGAGATTTTCAAAAGCTGCCTGGACAGATTTCTGTGTGATGTGATCTAGGTGGACCTGCTTCTGCAGGGGGTTTGGACTAGATGATCTCTAAAGGTCCCTTCCAATCCTACCATTCTGTGATTCTGGATAGAGTTCTGTTTAGATGTGTGACACAGTGCAATCAGATTCCTGAAGCTGGATTTGTTATGTCTACAGATAAGTCAGTGCATAAGGAGAACTCTTCATGACAAAACAGAGATTTCTGAGGCATCACCCTTTCCTTGAGAGGCCAAAGAACTGAGGAACACATTTGTAGTTTGTTACCAACAACACCAAAAAGGCAGATGTTCACAACATTGTCTTCACTTCTGTGTCTTTTCTACTACTATTGGACACTAGACCTTTGGAACAAAAATCCAGGTTGATGCAAACACACACCCACAATCAATGAAAGAAGAGTTGATGTGTTAAATTACAGGAGCTTGACCTCATATTGATATGCCTTGAAAATATTCACTTTAGGGTGTTAAAAGTGTCAGCTTGCATCATTATTAGGCTGCTCTCCACAATCTTTGAGAAGTTATGGAGACTAGGAAGACATCCCAGAAGACTGGAAGAAGGCTAATGTCATCTCCATCTATAAGAAGAGCTAAAAAGAGGATCCAGAAAATTACAGGCCAGTTGGTTTTATTTCAGTTCCTGGGAAAGTTATGAGATGAATCCTCCTAGGGGCTATCACAAGTCAAATGAAGTCCAAGATTGAGAAAACGCAGCCTGGACTCACCAAGGGCAAATGATCCTTGACAAACTTGATTACATTCTATGACAGAGTAACCAGTCTGGCTGGTGAGAGGCAAGTGGTAGATGTCTATCTGAATTTCCCACAGCAACCTCCTAGAGAAACAAATGTGTTAAGGTCTAGAGAAGTGATCTGGGCAGTGTGTGGAGAGCTGACTGAGAGATCGCACCCAGAGAGTCATGGTGAAAAGCTCTTTTTCAAACTGGGAACCTTAACAAGTGGGGTCCTGTCACAAATGGGGTCCTCCAGGTATTGGGTCCAACGCTGCTTGGGATCTTTGTAAGTGATCTGAACCATGGGAAAAAATGTATCCCAATGAAGTTCACTGACGGTACCAAAGTGAGTGGGTAAGCAGACACTTTGAAATGGAGATCCACCCTTCAGGAAGTCCTGGATAAACTGGAAGATTGGGCTAACAAGAACTTTACAAAGTTCAGCAGGGACAAATGTAAGGGAAAACATAAGTGTAGCACAGGATGGCATCAATCCAACTGGGGAGAGTATCTGTGGAAAGTGACATGGGATTCTTGGTGGATAACAGGCTCAATATGAGTGAATAGTGTGCTGCTGCAGCAGAGAAAGCCAACACGAGTACTAGGTTGCATCAACAAGGGCACCACTAGCACAAAGAAGTCCTTATCCCATTCTACTTAGCATTGTCAGGCCACACCTGGAATACTGGGTTCAGTTTTGGTCCACCCTATGCAAAAAAAAAGATGTGTATAGCTTGGAGAGAGTCCATAGAAGGGCTATAAAGATGGTCAAAGGACTAGGAAGTCGGCCCTATGAAGCAAAGCTGAGAGAGCTGCATTTATTCAACCTGGAGAAAAACCATGTTCCAGTATTTAAAAGGTACAATGAAGATGGAGACTCCTTTGTTACAAGGAGTTACATGGAAAAGACAAGACATAATGACTACAGGTTACTCTTGAGGAGATTCTGATTGGGCACAAGAGGAAAATTTTTCACAATGAGAACAATCAGCTATTGGAACAATCTCCCCAGAGAGCTGGTGGATTCCCCAACATTTTACACTTAAGACTCAGATGGACAAGATGCTGGCCCGTCATGCCTAGATCATGCTTTTACAAAGAAAGTTTGGACCAAATGGTCTTTGAGATCCCTTCCAACCAGATATTTTATTATTCTATGATTGATGGTCTATACAGAGGTCCTTTGAAACTGTTCTCTTCATGATGCAGTAGACTTTAAATTTCACGGTGTCATTCTCCAGGAAGAGAGAGAGAGAAAGGCAGATGGAAGTAATTTTTTTCTTTGTTTGTTTTGTATTAGGTGCATTCTGATAACAGAAAAGTTGCGGCTTAGCTATCTGGATTTTTTTATTCCATGCAATAACAATAATATGTTATTGACTTCAGCTGATTACTTTTGAAATTTTAGCTTTTTTTGGCATACTTTTTCAATGCAGAAGCTATGAATGCCTACTTCAGCAAATTGTTTTTAACCTTTTCATTCCTTCTACTCTTTCTACTCAGTTATTATCATGACCTGCCTACATGCCATTTGTTGAACTAAATTTAATTTTTCTGGTAGCAGTGGATTCTGTCTGGATTCAGGATGATAAATATTTCATCTGCTTTTGTTTTTCTGAAATCAACTTTGATTTCATTAGGATTCACCTAGATAATGTAGTTCTGGCTTCATTTATGCATGTTATTGATTAGATATTGCAACCTTTTTCAAGACTTAATAGGGATTTATAAAAAAAGATGGAGAGAGACTTTAAGAGGGTTTGCAGTGATATGATGAGGGGTAATGGGTTTAAACTAAAATAGATATATAAGGAAGAAACATTTACTATGAAAGTGGTGAGACACTGAAGCAGTTTACCCAGGCAAGTTGTGAATTAGAAGTGTTCAAGGTCAGACTGGATGGGGCTCTGAGGAACGTGATCTAGTGAAGGATGTCCCTGTCCATGGCAGGGGATTTGATTATCTTCAAACATCCCTTTTAACCAGATCCCTCCTATGAGTTATGATTCTATATTCTACATATCTCCTCTCAAACATTTCAGAAAGCAATGTTACTCAGACGGTCTTATGTGTGTTTTAATTTGTGGGTGCTCATATGTTGAAGTACATATATTAATACACAATTTGTTGGATTCAGTGATGAAGTCATAGTTCTATCTACTTAGAAATGGTAGTTAACATTTTTAATGTGATTTTAAGACAGTTAACTTCAGTAACTGTGTATAGGCAAGCAAAATGAGTTGCTGAGTGACATTTTTAACTACAAAACTAAATTCCTCTTACTGGGTTAGGCAAAGAGAAGGAAATTGCTCTGTATGAGAGAGAGGATCAGGAATGCATGGACCTCTGCCCAAATACAGGAGTTGAGATAGCTGAGCGCTTGTAAATAAGGATTAGAAGGCAGTCTGACATGTTGATGTGGGTGTCTGATAGAGGTACCTGACCATGAAGAAGACATAGATGAGGCCTTCTTCAGCCTCATGTTCACAAGCCTTAGTCATCATGAAGGACTTAAATAATCCTGATATCTGCTGGAGCACAACTCAACAGAATACACACAGTCCAGATGGATTCTGAGGTAAACTGAGGACAACTACCTGACAAAGGTGGTCAAGGAGACAATGAAGAGAAACTTTCTTCTGGACCTCATCTTCCCTAACAAAGAAGCACTGGTCAGAGATCACAAGGCTGGAAGCAGCCTTGTCTGTAGTTACCATGAGATGTTGTTCATAATCCTGAGCAAGGTAAACAGCAGAATCTCAGTCCTGGATGTCATGAGAGCAGATTTTAGTCTGCTCAAGTATCGGTTTGGAAGAACGCCAAGGAAAATTGTCTTGGAAAAACTAGTGATAAAGGATAGCTGGTTGATTTTCATGAATCAAGAGCAATCCATTTTAATAAGAAAGAACTCGGGCAAAGACAGATGGCTGGATGGGTCAACAAGGAGATTCTGACTAAACTTGGAAAGGAAACACACAAAAAATGAATTTGGGAAGAAGTAAGCAGGGAGAAAAATAGACACACTGCACATGCCAGAATGTTCCTAAAACACAGAAAATACTATTTTTTTTTTTTTTCTGTAAGGGTGCTCAAACACTGGAACAGTTCTCTCGGAGAAGTTATGAACTCTCCCTCGTTGGAGGTATTCAAAACCTAACTGGACATGGCCTCTGATATCTGACTTTGCTAGATCTCAAGCAATAACTTCCAGTCTTTCAGTCTTTGCCATTCTGTGATTCTGTGACTTTATTATTGTAAATATATTTAGCTTTTCTAGATCCGGGTAAAGTTACACTCTTCATACAGAAAAACTCGAAAGTGTGGGCAATAACTCACAACTGTCATTTTATAGTCACATTTTAAATGATATAGTGTTATACTTTCACTTTTCCCTGAAAAAAGGTGTTAGTATTTTATTCAGATTTCTTAATATAGAAAGATGAGAGGAGAGAAAATAAGAAAATGTGAATATGAGCTATCAGATTTCTTGCTGAAAAATACTGAATAAGGTCAGTAAAACTACTAGGGTCTGGTAAGCAGCTGAATTATTAACAATGACAAATTGCCAACCACATTGCATTTTATTGGTTATTTGACACCCTGTAGGAAACTCCTGCCTCACAACATGCAGAATGGAAGCGATACAATTGTGTTGTTCCCTCTTGTGTTTCAAACTGCAACTATTCATCTACATCCACATTCCATCTACCATGTTACACTTTTAATATGCTCTTTTTTTTTTTTTCTTCTGACTCTGAAGTCATCACAGTTTCAAAGTTTTTTGCCACTTTTAGAAATATGTGGCAAAGTTACTGGGATTCTTGGCCAAAATGTTGCACTTCCAGTTCAAATATGACTCTAAATTCAGGCTACCTAAGTATTAATTTATTTATTACTTAGTATACATTGCCTAAATATATTGAGGCCAGAGGCAGAAATACAGAAGTTTTATCTAAACAAAAAAGAACAGATACAATGAGGAAGGAGTAGGTTTTGATCCTGCTTTCCAAAATCAGTCAGAGAGATATCTTTTGTCGTGGCACGTAATGTATACTTCAAATACAGGGATTGCAACTCTGAGTACCAAATGCTGGTCATGGGGAGATATACATGTAGTCTATATGTCATTTTATACAGATCTGGCATCTACTGACTACATCTTCTCTTATACAAATGTCAGAAAAGCTATGGGACTGGATGAATTGGTGTGCCTTTAGTCTTATGTACCCTGTTGAACTAGGGCAGTGGTTCTTGTCTGCTTGTTATTTATTTATTTATTTCTTATTCAAGGAACCTGGTTGTAGTTCAGGGATGACTGTGCCCATGCCCAGTCAGAACCTTTAAGCACTGTAGAAGTGGATAAAGTTCCTACAGTACATATGAAAAACATGCTGTGGAAAACTGTCTGGGTTATTCCTGTCTCAGGCAAAGGAAAACCCACTTGTGGGATTGCTTTTGGTCAAGGGCCTGGATGCACTTGCTGGGTCATGCATAGGGATAGGGAAACCTATGAGTTTTGTGGATGTAATAAATATATCGTACAGATACATATATATATATATGACTACAGGAATAATAAAAAAATATATCAGTGTTGGAAGTGCTATTTTCATAAAATTCCTTATTTAAAAACCATTTGCAGTTTTTTAATACAGCTATCCCAACATTATTAAAACTCTGTAACATCTTCTTTCAAGTTCAGACCTCTAAACATGGATTGTACTTTAAAAATGGAACTGCAGACTGATGAGAAATTTCATTTCTAAAACTGCTGACAGAAACATAACTCTGGCAGTCAGCCTATAAACCTTTATTATATTATGATATACTGAACTTCTATTAACCCAAAAATTATCAAAACTGATTTTTTTTTCTCATGAAGAAAAAGAGCAGTCTCTTTTTTCTTTTTTTTTCCTTTAATTTCTTTTTATTGGGTCAGTTTTATTAGTCCAGATCATATTTCTTGAGACTACTTGTAATAAATGATATTAGATTATTCCTGTTAAAAATTCCAAACAGCTTAGTGATTAATATAGTGACATACTCATTTTTGCTGCAGATATAATTTTTCATGGGTGTCATAAGAGCTAGGCTTTTAATGCAAAATCCTGTTGGGGTTTAATACATTTTAGACCCCAGTAACATTAAGGGTGCAGAGAGAAGAGAGGAGGACATAGAAAGAGAAAGAAAGAGAGGGAGAAACTAGAGACTAGATATGAATATTTCAGTGTCTTCATCAGCTGGAGGCATGTTCAAGGCTATGTTTTTGTCATTGGTCATTACTGACACCTTGGAGACTTAGGCATACTTTCAGGACTCTCTGCTGGTTGAGGCTGCATGCTCCAGGAGCTCTCTTAACTTGTAATTCTTCAAGGAACCCAACTCATTCATTGTTGCCTCACCACAAGTCTTGGCACTGGCTGTTGTATTTCTTTATTGCACCACACCGTAGGTAACTAAGAGCAAAAAGACATAGAAGACTTTTAGTTGTAAGTTAAATGGAAAGTGACAAACAAAACCACACAGAAACACACAACTGGTAGAAGAGAAATAATGAAGAAAACACCAAATATACAAAGTCCCAAATTATTAATTGATGGATTGTTTAGAAACCGCAGTCACAGTTTTGGAGAGGGCTGGCCTCATCTTTGCAGCTGGGAGCAAACTAGAGGAATATGATCATTTGGGACACTTGAGAGAGTCCTGTGGGACTGTATAAAGTTTATGAAAGAATAGTTAGAGGAAAGGGTCTTGGGAGAAGCTGGAGAAGATGAGGTAGAAGGAGTACGAAAGGTGCTACTTGTGTAAACCTAGGCTAGACAGATAGTATGTTTGTCTGACCAAGTCCAGTTCCCGATCACCCAAATCTGTCCTATCTTCTTATTAAATCCTTTCCTAATGATGTCCTTGTACAATCTCTATGTCATGTGTGCCAGTGCTGCAAGGATGCCGTAGCAGGTACTAGGCAGAGTGGCATGAGAGGACTGCATGCCAGTTGCTGGAGTGTGGACGCTCCAGTCTGTGATGTCAGCTACTGGAGCCAGTAGGCTCTTTAACCTTCAACCACTGGGGCAAGAGCAGTGCATGTGCAAAAAAAAAAAAAGAAAGATACTAGGAAGAGACCAGGGTAAGTGAGGGGTTTCATGCTGGATTGGGCCCATAGATCGCAGGCAGTGTTCCAGGTGCTGGCTTATAGGGGCAAGTGTTTGTACCTTCCCCAAACTGAGTGTGCATGGGAGTGTATGTGTGGATTTGCTGGTAAAATCCAAGCTGGATCAGCTGGTGAGTAGGAGTACCCAGGTCCAGGCAAAGGTATCAGGCAAATGAAAGGTCCGTGCTCCATTCTGGGGGGATTCATAAGAATAGGGTACCTGTGAGATGAGTGTGAGTGCTATGTGTGTGTGGAGCACCAGCCAGTGAATTGGGGACCCACAGGGTGAGTAAAGAGCAAGGGTGCTGAGAGGGAAGAGGGGACATGCTATTTTTTGGGGCATTCGTGAATGTACATGTGTTTCTGAACCTGCAGAATGCTGTGTTTGTGTTGCACTAGTGACCTTCTGCCAGCCCACGAGGAGGAGGGGACATGGCTGGCTATGCCTGTGTCTGGGATGCATCCTGAATGTGGATGCTGATGAAGGCTGACTATGTAGCCACAGCCATGGCCATGTCAGCATCTTGTATGCATGTATCTGGAATACACACACTATTTCAGTCCATTTGGCTTTTTCTTTTTGAGTAGCACAGACACCTTCCAGTACAGCACACAGAGTTGTGTAAATTCTACAATTCAGAACATAAGTTTTCCATTTCTGTTTTATGGGATCTAGGAGACATCTAACCTAACTTCTAGAGCTAAATTCGTGAACTATAGGTATCACAAGACTTGATTTAACTGCTCTGTCTTTTTTGCAATGGCTGCTGAATGTTTAACATCCCAATTTTTTAAAGAGTTTTCTCAAAAGAGTAAGTTTACCTGAAGATGAACAGGATGAATCCAGACTTCTTTTTGTTGCTGTCATGGTTCAAGCCCAGTTGGCAATGAAGCATCAGTCATCTATTCACTCCCTCTCCCCATGGCTCTCATAGAATGGGGAGGAGAACCAGAAAAGAAAATCAAAACTCATGGGTTAAGAACAAGTAGGCTAAAGTATAATAACAATAAAAAGAATAAAGTATAATAGTAGTAATTAAAAGAAAACCCAAGAAAAGCACAAGTGATGCACAATGCAATTACTCACCACCTGCTGATTGACAGCTAAGCAGCAATCCACCTTCCTTACTAACTCTCTCCAGTTTATATACTATGGTATGGAATAGCCAATTGGCTAGTTTGGGTCAGTTGTCCTGCCCATGTCTCCTTCCAGTTTCTTGTGTGAACACCACCCTCCTTCAACCCAACGCTCCCAATCCGCTCTCTGGCAGGGCAGGGTGAGAAGCAGAAATGGCCTTGAGACTTTCAAGCACTGTTCAGCAATAGCCAAATTTTACTTGTGTTATCAGCATTGTTTTCAGTATAAACCCAAAATATACCCCTGTAGCAGCTACTAGGAAGTAAATTAACACTATCCCAGCCAAAATCAGGACAATTATTCACTCACAATTATCTAGAGTCATCAGAGTACTCCCTTAAGCACTGTTCAGAGCTGCCAGCTGCCATCCTAAAACAGCCTATTGTGTCCCAAAGACCATGAGTAACAGCTCTCAGCTCCCTGGTCTTGCATGCTCTGCAGTGTCATTAAGGATGAGAAGTTTACAAATATGCAAGTGAAGAGTGTCTCTAGCAGGTATGCCCCTTCAGGCTGCATAAAACTAAATATAGGTGCAAACTGACCAAGCATCATGCTGTAATTATTTGTTAATCCGTAGGTGTCTAATGTCATACGAGATGTGCCATATTGTCTGCTCTGCCTGAAGGCTAGCCACCACTTGAGTACAGCACAAATCTCCCAAAGACACTGCACCACATCTCATAGCCCTGAGTACATATGTAGATATGTTATAGATATGACATATAATCTGGGGTGGGCAAAAGGATATAATTTTGGCTGTGAGAACATAGTGGAACATTGGTGAGGAGGACTGTAAACACACTCAAGGGACCTGCAGCTGGAGCGTCAAAAAACCTGTATCAACAATGCTAATTGTTTAACCCTGTGTGCTCAGCAAGTAAAACAGCCTTGTTTAGATAACACAGGCCTATGATGGACTCAGAGGCACTTATCAGACATTCTCAAGATTGCTGCCTTTGAAGGAACAAAGCACAGTGAAAAATTATGCCTTAAAAACCCCCTTGATTTCCAGGCAAAAGCAGCAGTTTCAAAGTTTCTGTCTTTTCAATCTGCTGCTAGCAGGACCAGACTCCATGATTCTGCATCCCAACTTACGTGCCCTGGTCCAGGAGCTGTTTTGGAAATCACCTGAATAGTAAGGTAATAAGAGTAAATTTGATCTCGACATTTTATTCGTGGTTCTTTGGTTGTTCTTGCATCCTGCCTGTGTTGGCTTTTATAGTGTCCAAGTGGATTGAGCCAGACTTGTTTAATTTTAGGTTATAAAAATAGTTGTACAGGCTCCACTGACTCTCATTGTGTAAAAATCTTAAATTCTTATTTCGCAGATATATGTCAAATGCAGACATAATGTAGTTATTTACTGTGAAGTGTATACAGTTGAATTCTACCTCTGGGATGATTTTCAAGGTATTAACACATCTGGAGGTTTGAAAATAGCTGCTTGAATACTTCTGGTAATTTCATTTGGAGTGTAAACACACTTAAAAAATTAAATTGACATTTATTAGCAAACATTTCTAAATGAAAAGCAAAACAAACAGCCCTCGTTTTCTATTTTTCTATTTAATTTTGAATTTTTAATGTAAATTTAGCAAATCATTAGAGAAACAACATTTATCTAAAAAGTCCCAAGCAAAACTGGGAAGTGTATTATCTGCAACTGTACTTTAGCACTTGTTATTGAGAAGCTTTTCCATTTGTCATTCTCAGCTATATCACATTTCACTTGTCCACTTATCTCAAGAAAAGGATTGGAAATGGTAGATTACATAAAAATACGTTCAAACAGAACAAATGTGATAATGAATATGGTGACTATATGCTCCAAAATGAAAAAGAAAAGATTATGTGCTGTGAATTGTATTTTCTTCTTCGAGAATGTATGCTTAGCCCACTATTTTAGTTACACTAGGTAGAGTGAATGTTACTTGCAGGCAGACTAAGAATGACTAATAAGAATTATATGAAAAGACCTTAAATGAAAAGAATCCATTTATACAAATGCAGATCCAGAATCCTTTTTCTCTCAGATTCTCCTGATAGCAAAGACCTAGGTTTATTTTTGGTGGTGTAAGTAATTCATTATTTTCCCATGAGAAAATTTTACTAAAACCTCTGAAACATTATTTCATAAACTCTTTAATATTTCTAGTCCTATCTGAGCAGTTTACCTGACTGGATACAATACTTGCTTATATAATTTTTTAATAATGTGACATCACTGAATGGAAGGTGGCATAACTGTTTCAAACCGTTGGAAATTTAAACCCTTTGTAAGCTTCTGAAATGAAATTATTGAACTTTTTTTTTTTTTTTTTTTTTGCAATTTAATGGTTTCCTAATGACACATAACATTAGTAAGCTCTCTTTTTGTATTAACTGGAAGTAACATGAAATGTCTTTCCAAATGTGAACTGATGCAAAAGCTTAATATTTTGTAGTATCTAGTCACCGATATCTTGCGTAAGTAAGAACTCAGTTCAGCTTCTAAGGTCTCTTGATTTCCATGCCACCTTGGCCACAGCTAAGGTCAGAGTACAATCAAAGAGGAATTCCCTTTCTGTAGCTTGTGTTAGGTATGGAGAATTAAATACATTGACTGTAGTTATCTTTTTAATGCTCTATGTATTTTTCAATGGAGACGCAAAGAGATTATCAGCAGTGCCAAGCAGGAGTAACTTGCCTGAGCTTAGCACATACATCTACTTGAATTCTTTGGCAAAGGAGTGTATGTTACATAGAGTTCTGCCTCCTAGTGCACCCTGAAATGGAAGTCACATGCTTTATGTTAGTGAGGAGAAATGTTGACAAACTGAGATTTGTTGGTGAAACTTATTAGGACAAATGTAGGGTGTTGCATCTGGGAAAGTATAACCCCATGAACCAGAACAGGTTGGGGAATGAGAGTAGTGGAGGGGAAAGAGACCTGGGTGTCTTGGTGGACAGCAGGATGACCATGAGCCAGCAATGTGCCCTCGTGGCCAAGAAGGACATCCTGGGGTGTATTAGAAGGGCTGTGGGTAGTAGGTCAAGAGAGGTTCTCCTCCCCCTCTTCTCTGCCCTTGTGAGACTACATCTTGAATATTGTGTCCAGTTCTGGGCCACTCAGTTCAAGATTAAAAGGGAGCTTCTGGAGAGAGTTCAGTGCAGGGTCATCAAGATGAGGAAAGGAGTTGGGCATCTCCCTTATGATGAAAGGCTGAGGGAGCTGGGGCTCTTCAGCTTGGAGGGGACTGAGGGGTGATCTCATTCATATTTACAAGTTTGTAAAGGTTGAGTGTCAAGAGGATGGAGTCAGGCTCTTCTCAATGATGTCCAATGATAGAACAAGGGACAATGGGTATAAGCTGGAACACAAAAAGTTCCAGAAATACGAGGAAGAATTTCTTCACTGTGAGGGTGATGGGACACTGGAACAGGTTGCCCAGGTGGGTTGTTGAGTCTCATTCTCTGGCAAGGGAGTTGGACTAGATGATCTTTTGAGGTCGCTATCAACTCTTAAGATTCTGTGATTCTGTGAGTATATGAAAATTTGCATACCGTTTACATAAATATTTATCACTTTATACATAAAATTTTTATATAATATTTAATATAGTTGTAGAACTATCTGTATATCTTGTTTTATATATGTATATCTCTCTAGATACAAAGTTACTGTCTCTTCCTTGTATTTGCCCCAGTTACAGACAGCAAACATGAGTTGACATGCATATGGGGCATAGCAAATTTCAAGATACTCTAAGGATGCATATTTTCAGAGTACTTAAATTACTTTTTAAACTGCAAGACCTTCTTACTCAGAACTATAATGAACTGGAGCTCTGCTATCATATTCCATTGGCTGTGTGAGGCTTAAAGTGTTGATAAAATCCCTGATTTTAGAATTTGTCTATTCCGTGTCTTCTGGCTCTAAGTAAACTGAAGAATGCTGAGTTGTGTTTCTGATTTTAGTCTTACTCTGGAACTGAATTTACTCTTCATCCTCAGTTTTATTAGTGCACTGCAAACTCCATTTATTTCCAGCAAAAAAGTGCAAGTCAAGGTATGTGTGTGTGGCTGGGTAAAGAAATGGAGGAAATTATTTCTATGATGGTTTCTGAATTTCAGGATGCTTCTACTAATATAGTTATATTTCAGTTTCTGCTGAAGTTCACCAAGAAGGAATTTACTGGAAATATTTTTGTTCAACACTTGCCACATTACTAAAATATAAAATTGAGCATAGGTCTTCTGCAAATTGTGGGGTTAACTGAATTTCTAGTAGTAGAAAAAAAGAGTGCTTACTACAGAACTGCTCATCCACCAGTATCTGTTAAGCCTAAATCCTTGATAATATTTTCAAGCTGAAATCTTTGTTATATGCCTAGACACCTCATATGTCAGCGCCACTGTACAACAGTGCCTATAGCACAACGTTGATTATTCACTGCATTACCTACTGAATGATAGACTAGATTGAGTCGGTCCCTCTTATTAATATCATCCCACTGCTCAGTAAAAAAAAAAAAAAAAAAAAATCAATTCTTGTGTCCATTGACAGTCAAGACTAGTCTGTTTTTCCCCTCATAGGCAGCTTTCCCCAGATACCTTTGCCTTCTGCACTCCAAATGTCTAAAATTTATTTTTTCACGTTAATATTGAAGTCTTTATTACTTTTACCTTGTAGGACAAGATAAAATTTCTTACATTTCTGAAGATTACGAAGTGAAATCAAATATACCTCCAGAAGTCAGTAAGGCTTTTTGCCATGAGATTTTCTCTCTCAAAATTCTACTTCTGCAAAAAGACAGAAATCATCAGGTGGGTAATTCAAGCTCTTAACAGAACAGCTGCCAAGAAAAGATGCAAGAAAAAGAGAATTATTAAACTCTTACTTTTTTTTTTCTGGACACAAAGAATGTTGAACACTGAGGCTTTCTATTATCTATTTTCCTTTCTCTTCTTTGCTTTATTGTTCATAAAACAACTCTCTCAAACTCTGTTTGAAAAACAATGTGAGACCATTTGTTTCAACACATGCCCTGAAAATTCATGACACATTATTATAATAATACCTCACCCCAATTTTATTCTGTTTTCATACTTTGTCTGAAATTCTTTCTTTTAAAATCAGGCTGGTTTCTCACTGGTATAAATTAGGCTTTCATGTCCTTCTACTGGAGAGTTGGTTTTCATAGAAGAAACTTTATATCAATGAAAAATTTTAAATAACAGAAAGGGGGAGATTGACCTAAACAGTCAGGCCTAATTTTGTTCAATTATTCTATGGTTATTTTTTCTGGAAAACAAAAAACAAGGAAGCTATTTTACCAAAAATATACAGGTACTTGATTAGCTTCTAAGCTAAGGCTTTGTTTTTTGATGAAACTCAAATCAAACAAACTTTAAAAATGTATTGTTATAATTGTATGCATGAAGTTCATTTCAAGTCCCTCCAGGTAAATCCTTTTGCAGGTTATTTTCACAGTGTTTTTATAATAGATGCACCATCTGCCTAACATGTCTACTTCAGTACCTTTGACTTTCTAAAATATATAAGATGTCATTTCCTATTGCTTTGAAGAAAATTTTATCTTTCAAAATCAATCATTGAACAGGTAAATATGTATTTCAAGGAAATTCCCTGCTTTTCAGAAGTCAACGTGGTTGAGTGGCATAAGACTCCACTGTATCTGAAGTGCTTTAAAATACTTCAGGATATAATTGGAAAATATCACTTTGTTAGTGTTGGATTGTTCATTTTCTTTTTCAGAAAGTCATTAGAAAATAAAGTCTACTTTGCTGTCTTTCTAAGAGATTTATCTGTTGCCTTACTAGCACAATATAAACCAGACTCCACTCAATATATATTTTTAGAAAACAGACATACATATGTATATATGCACACACACATAAAAAATATGTCTAAATTGGGTTAGGAATACTAATCAAAACAATACCATTTCACAGAAGAACAAATGGTGTAGGTTTTACATTTTCTGGTGGAAGTGCTGGGTTTTTGGAGAAATATGTTTGTTAATACAAATGTAACAAAAAAGCCTACATAGTATAATGTGCAAAAACAATACCTAATGATATATCTCTAAGAGATAACGATTCCTGTTATCCATAGCCATGTAAAATGACTCCAACATGGACAATAAACAGCATGTTACTTATTTTTTGGTTTTTTTTTCTTTTGCTAAATCATAAACAGCACTATCAGAATGAACGGAATATTATTCTAAGGGTTTGGGGGATTTTTACATCAGTTGTTTTTTTTTTTTGGTAAAATAAAGAATCTAAATGTTTGCTGATCACTCATTCATTGTTTGTCTCAGGAAGTTTAGGAAATTAGGTTGGCATGTCACAGGTCTGACTTGCATTTTCCATCTCCTTTCTTCACTTCCTTTTGTAAATAAAATTTACTTGACTTGTAAATATATGGACGTAATTGAGATAGCTGGATGAAACTTTGACACCTGCATGAACTCTCTCATATTTGGAATGGTGATACAGCTGAAGACATCTGCAAGAAATATCTGTTCTTTCTGCTAACCTTTGGTAGATTTAATAAATATCGTCTTTACCTGAACAAAGATGATCTTTTTTTCCCCCATAATTTAGGGGATTAGCTACCAGTGATTATCCCAGGACTTATGTTCATTAAGGATGACAAGTACCATGAGATTTCTGACTAAGTTAATACTCTAAAAGCAGTGCAGACTTATTCAACACCACTCTACAGATTTGGGCAGTAATGCAGTGAACTAGGTGTCTGTTGAGTAGAAGATGGGCTAATAAGTTTGGAGGTAAATTCAGCACATCATTCTAAAATATAATTAGTGGTCTTTTTGGTTTCAGATAAATACTGTAAGAAATAATGTAGAATTCAGCAACCAAAATATTGTTTTTTACCCACAATATCTGGGAAACTGTTCATTGTGCTGAATTTAAATCCTCAGTGAATTATCTAATTCATTTAGGACATCATGGCTTTTTCAGTCTCACTGCAGCAAGTTCATGTAAAATTAGAACTTGCTAAGATTTATTATATTCTTCAGCATTCATAAACCTCTTCCTGTTAAGCCCTCAAACAACATGCTCTACCCTGGCAAGAAACCAGCAAGTTATGATAGCTGCCTGATATTCATTAATAATTTAGCCTTTACAATTGTCCTGGCCTTTATCCTAGAAGTGCTTTTTGTGAACCTTGGCTGTTTCTTAGCAGATGCACTGCAGGCAATTAGAAGATGTCATCTTCATTTGGCTTTGTTGCCTGTCTACCTATTTAATAAAGCATTTTCATTGCTTGCATTTGGCTTGTGTTGGAACAGGTACAAAAATACTCGCTCCTAAAGTAAGACATAAATGCCTTACAATGGCTCTATTGCCACAGGAAATATATATCATGAAAAAACTGTTTCTTTAATGGGAATTCTAAATACTAAGAAAAAAAATTTATTTCTGTAATAGGGGACATTAGGATTTTAAGTAAAAACAGGGACAATCTGGTTATTTATTTACTGCTCTGAAAATAACAATTAAAAATTGTTTTTTTTAAAAAAGGATCTTCAGAGATTTAGGTTTTAGTACACAGTGATGGTTTATCCTCTTTTTTGTTTGTTTTTGTGTGTCTAATATCTAAATGGTAAGAAAAGAAGCCATAACACAGCTTTTAAGTACAGCTGCATTTGGCATATACGAAAAGCTCACAGAAATATTTGAAGATTCTTAGTACAAATGTTCAGATTTATTTTAGTCATGTTTTGAAAACTTTTACTTCAAAATATTTGCTGTTTAGCTAAGAATGAATGTTATTTTTCTCACAGATGATATTCCCTTTATATATTTGGGAAGTTATTTTGGGCATAAGGCAGTTGACATGATTTGCAGTGTATTGTACACAGGAAAGCACAGTTGTGGATCTTGACATAAAATTTAATAATTTCCAACTACATAATATATATTATAATGCACAGTAATGATTTTCAGCCATTATTCTAAAAATATCTTTTAAAGTATGTAAATATGATGCCATTTATAAATAAACATAAAATATATTAATTATTTAACACTTTATAAACTACATGTAAATTCAGTTTTAACATAAAAGATATCCACAATAACTGTCAAAGCAACAGTTTTAAATATAAAAAACAACAAAAAAAATTCCTATAGTTTTATGATCTTATCTAACGAATGTAAAGCAAAATGCAATCAGGGTGTACTGAAAGATGAATGTGGAAGATTACAGTGAACATTTGCTATAAATTACTTGACTAATATAAATAATAAACAACAACAACAAAAAATAGCATATTCCTGGTCTGCAAATTTGTTCATGGAAAGAAAATTGAAATTTCTAAACATTTGCTGAATAACTAACTTAAGCAGTCATAAAATCCACAAATATTTTCTCTTTGTGTTGCAAACTCCTACTAAAGCCAGACTAGGTTTAACTTTTACAGAGCATGTGAAAATTACAGGTTAATGTATGCCAGTGACCTCACAATGAAAACTGAGTCAACAGAAAACAGTAGTCTGGAAATATTACAGAAAATTTTAGTGCAAATTAAACTTCAGGGTGAGTATAAACCTCACTAAGACAAGAAAAATGTTGCTGTTTATATCTTTAAGACAGGAAAAACTGTGAAATATGTTATTTCTTAGTATTCTCTTTGGCTTAACAGTGGCAGCTATATAAAGCTATTTAGAGTACATGAAAGTCTAAGCATAAGCTCCTTCATCTGAAGTCTAATAATGGAGACACTTTTACTTAGTTGCTAAGTACTCCTTCCTGACTACATCCACACCTGCTTGTAGAGGAGTTGTTTGTTCATTGTCTCTCATGTCTCTTACTATGAGACCATTTGAGGGAATCAGTTATGAAAACTAGCTGAAGCTCCAGGAATTTGTACAGCTCTATCTGGACATCATGCAGTAAGACCTAAACTAATTTTAATCCAATAACTTCAGCTGTTTTCAAGTGTAATGGTTAATAGGTGTCTTCATGGTACACATTGGAATCAGGTCTCTGCAATTGCTGTAATAGACCATGTTTGCAACTAAACACAAATAATGTCCTTTCAGGTTTCACTAATAAGAAAAAAGAATAGATTGGCTACAGAATATTTGTCTCCACCAGTAAAGCTATCACTGTCATATTTTGGTTTTGATTACTCCTGTTCATTCTTCTATAACAAATGACATCTGTTCCTGACAAACACAGTATGTAGAAATAAGACCATATGCTTAGTTTATTGAACTTTTTGCATGATATGCAAAACCATAAAAGGAAAAAAATACCAAACTCTTCCCCATTATTATTTGGTTAGAAAACTGACAAACACTCCATCGAAGCAGACACAAAGGTGAATTCATCCCTCGTGTTGCAATTTAAACCTCAGCTCCCTAGTGTAATATAATCATAGGATTTCACGTACACAAAAAATTCTCAATTAGATGCAGTCAATGTTTTTTTCTTGAATACTAAAACCATTGCATATAATGAAAACCACTAAATGTGGAAGCAGATTTGACACAAACCTGAGGAAATCCCTCTGTAATAAATCCATCTGTAAGTCAATAAGCATAAGTAAAAAACATACACAACAGAAAGGTCACAATTGTTTGATGACTCTTTCTTACATACAAGAAGTAGTTATTTCACAAAGTTGACAGACAAAACATAAAGCTTCAGGCATGAGTTCACTAACCAATTTTTAAGAATGGTCCCTGAATGATGAATCCAGCAGAGAAATGAAGTAATAAATGGAAAGAAATAATTCTGTAATGCTTCAGTTCCCTTGTTCAAAACTAAGGACTGGAAAAACATTTTAAATATAGAGAAACATTCTGATTTTTACTTCAGATTAATCTTTGCTTGGATTAATTAAATTGCTCTGTTGAAGATTTTACCTGGTAGATCAGTAGGGAATTGTTTCTATGTGTGTGTGTATATATGTATATAAAAGCTACATTGAAAATGGCATAACAAAAACATTTGTTACACATTTGCTTATCTCATGAAAACTCTTTATTGGTGGAATTCAGTGGAAAGGACCTTTAGAAATTATTATTAGTAGCATATGGAATAACTCATTCTATAAATTTCATCCATTTTTCAGAATCACAGAATGGTAAGGGATGGAAGGCAACTGGTAGAAATCATCGAGTCCAAATCCCTTGGCAAAGGAGATCACCTAGATCAAGTCACACAGGAATGCATCCAGGTGGGTTTTGAAGACCTCCAGGGAAGGAGACTCCACGATCTCCCTGGCCAGCCTATGCCAGGGCTCCCTTGCCTTCAAAGTAAAATAGTTTTTCCTTATCTTTAAATAGAATTTTTCTTGTTCCAGCTTCTTTCCATTACCTCCTGTCCCGTCACTGGATATAACAGAAAAAAAAGTGATGCCCCAACCTCCTGACATCCACCATTTAGATATTTGTAAATATTAATGAAATTCCCCTTCACTCTCCTCTTCTCTACACCCAGTTCCCACAACCTTTCCTCACAAGGAAGATGCTCCAGTCTCCTAAACATCTTGGTGACCCTGGGCTGGACTCTCTCCAGAAGTCCCTTGTGAGCTGAGGAGCTCAGAATTGGACACAGGGCCTCCAGATGAGTCCTCACCAGGGCAGAAGAGAGGAGGAGCAGAACCTTCTTGGTTCATCTCGGAATGCTATTGCCCTTCTTGGCCATGAGGGCACATTGCTGGTTCATGTTCAGTTTATTATCAACCAGCACTCCCAGGTCTCTCTCTGCAGAGCTGCTCTCCAGCAGGTCAACCCTCCGCCTGTACTGGTGCATAGGGTTGTCCTTCCAAGATGCAGGACTTGTCCTGGTTGAACTTCATGAGTTTCCTCTCTGCCCAACTTTCAAGCTGATTGAGATCCTGCTGAATGACAGCACAGCCATTCAGCCATTTGTGGTGAATCAGCCAGTCCTCCCAGTTTGGTGTCACCAACGAACTTGTTGAGGGTACTCTCAGTCCCTCATCCAGGTTGTTGATGAAGATGTTGAACAAGACTGGCCCTCCACCTCACTATCCACTCATCCAACCCACACTTCCTGAGCTTTCTGATGAGGATGTTATTGTTGAAGTTCCCCCATGAGGACTGGGGACTGTGTGAGGCATCTCTCGACTATTTGTAGAAGGCCTCATCTACTTCCTCCTCATGATCACATGGCTTGTAACAAACTCCCACAACAGCATCAGCTTCCTTGCCCTGCCCCTTAATTTTCACCCACAAGCACTGAATCCACCCTTCATCTCCACCCAGGCAGAGCTCAATGCACACTAATTGTCTTTCACATAGAGAGCAACTCCAGCTCCCTGCCTCATTGGCCTGTTATTCCTAAACAATATATAGCCCTCCATGGCTGTGCTCCAGTCATGGGAGCTGTCCCACCATGTCCCTGTGACAGCAATGAGGTTGTAGCCCTGCATCCGCACCCCCATCTCCAGTTCTTCCTGCTTACTCCCCAGGCTACATGCATTGATGTAGAGACAACGCAGGGGCTTACTCAAACACGCAGGTTTCCCTGGATGGATGCAGAAGGATTCTCCCTTATTTTATACTCCCTTTGGGGAATCAGTCTTCTGCATCTCATCTTATTGTGTGTCTGAGGGGCATTTATCACCACATTTTGTGCCCTGACCTGTTTTGCTGTTAGCTAGGATGGCTTATTCTTTGATGATGGCTCATCATTTACTCTGCTTGTCCATCCACTATAGCCTGATCACTAGAATCATAGGAAAATGTGAAACAGATAATCTCTTTTTTTCCCCATATGGTTTTCAGTTCACTATTTAAATCTGTTTTCATGTATGTCTTTAGGAATGTAGATATATATATGAAAACACGCTTTCTTAAAGAAATGTCTAATCTATGGCATTTATTCATTTGCTACCACCTAATCATCATGACTGAATTTCCATTTTGAGAGTACTTGTTCATCTATTCAGGATATTCAAAATCACAATAATCAAGTGCACTAATTAGATTTATTATTGGTTCCAGCAATATGGAAAGACTTATCAACCTCCTTCTGATAAACTCTTTGTGTTACTTAACATAATCACTGACAGTTATTTGCCTGTAGCCATATCTACACAGGAATTATGAGGCTGCATAGCATGGTTTTGGATAATAAAATCAGTTTCATGCTGTCTCAAGCAGCAGGTTGGAAAAGGCTTGCTGAAATTTGCTTAAAGACTTCAAATAAAAACGGGGAAAAATTTGGACAATCATAACTCTATGAAGAAGAGAGTCATAATATGGAATTGTATGAAGAAACTGTCACTTGCTTTTAAGTTGTCTTATTGGCAGGTAACATTTCTATCACATAAAGAAAGAAAGCCCAGAATAAATCTGTAATAGGACAACTCTTAAATGAAATAATATGTTTTCTTTCAATCCAGATACAGAAAAGAACTTTAAAGGAAGATTAGCAAAAACTGTTATGACAAAAAATATTATTCAAGTCTATTAAGTTGCTGAGAGTTTAGCTGGATCACCAACACTGAGATAACACATCCAAAAAGAAAGAAAAAGAAAAAAGACATTCAGCTTACCGTATTAAGGAAACCAGGAGTTTTTTACTAAGTCATTCATTGTGTAGAGACTATTATATAAGTCAAAGAGTAAGGCCACAGGGGCAAGTGTACTAATTAGCTATCAGTTTTCCTGCAATGCTTTAGTGAAAGTTATCATTTCCTTCAGTTTTCATCAGGAGCAGACATAAGCTAGAGATGTTTTATTTTGATGAAGGCAAGATGCCCAACATCCTCTCTCAGGAAGCCTGTTTTATTCTTGATTGCTGCAATGAGCTGTATTACTGAGGAAATGTTCTGTCCTTACACAGTTGTAGATTGATGGCTTTAGATAACAACAAGCTATCTGAGTGAAAGGTTAACAGAATTGTACTTTCTGTGTAATAGGTAGAGAGATTCTCATTCGCTTAGTAAACGGTTCAGAAAGATGTCTGTCTACTGAGATAAAGACTCATCTGGCCTCTTAGGAGTAAGAGAAATTTCAAGGAGTTATGTGGAATAATTATCAGGAAAAATTTACTCCTTTATCTAATGAAAAATGAAGATAAGAAAAGAAAGAATGCTGAAAAAAATCAAGATTGTAATTTATATTCATTGTGCTTAAGTCACTTTAAGTTTAGACGAGGTATTTGAATGTTTCTGCTCAACTGTGTTGGCTGGATTTCAGAAAACAAACAAACAAAAACCTTGAAAATATGCTGTCTGGCTTTTTCTAGTTTTGTGTGGAGCTTGTTTTGTTGTTGGGTTTTTTCGTTTTTTTCTATTATTTGTTTTTTTAAAGGGAAGACAAAAGTTACAAGCTTTCCTGCTGCCGAGGTCTTAAACAGGAAAAGAACTGGATTTTTATCTTAACAGTTGTCACGGTTTTGTGAGGAGCCACTTTTGCTTGGTAACAGGGGGAGGGGACTGCAGTGCAGGCCCTGTAAAGAGTTTTCAGACTTTCCCCGGGTCTGAGGTTTGGAGCCCCATCTGGTCTGGCTGGGCCAATCTAGTGCCTCTGCCATCACTATTTAAGGACGAGAATTTGAAGTGTTTAGAGATGGAAGGGAAGGACAAGATAGAGGTGACCATGCAGACCCTGCAGGAAAAGACAGAAGGAGCGATGCTGCATCAGAGACATCCTTGTAGCCCCTGATGAGAACCAGAGACTCTGTGACACAGTGGGTAAGAGCTGAAGACTCTCAATCAGAGGGAGCGAGCAGATAAGACCCCAACCCAGGGAAGATGAACTTGGGTTACAGAGGTCTGTCAGAGCAACCTGTGCAAGGCTGGTGTGTGGGAGACCCAGAGCTGGAGCAAGGGAGGACTGGCGGGGAGCACTTCTCCTCAGGAGTGAGATAAGCAGCAAGATACATCAGGAAAGGTCTGACTCTCCATTCCCTGCCCTCAGCACTGCTTATGGGAGGAGGAGGTAATGACACAGGGATCAGGGCTCTGAGCCCAGGGGAAGAGAAGGGATAGGAGAAAGATGATCTTAAAGAGCTGGTTGCACTTCCATCATTCACCTTACTCTGCATTAGTTTTTGGTTGGATATTTCTGTTTGTTACGTTTTGGTTGGAGGTGGATTTAATTACGTTTCACTTTCTTCCCCAAGCTGAGTAGCCTTGTCTGTTTTGTGCAGGACCAGAAGTGGCAATTAAGCTCTCCTTGTTCTTTGGGAGTTCAAGGGTCTGTGTCACTTGAGTCTAATCATGGTCTTTTTTTCCTGGATGGACCTAAACCATGACAACAGAATGTGCATTTTGCTACCCTTCTATCTTCTGTGAAACCCATAACTTTTTCCTTCAAAATTACATTGCTTCTCCTGAGACTTGAGAAGTACATTATGTTAGTTTTAACAGCGTAGACAGCTCGTTGCATCACTATGTGTGAAACTCATGTCAAAGTTAAAATACATTAGGCATTTAAGGTAGGAAGTCAAATAATTTAACCACTTCAGTGCAACATTTGAGATGCCTGAGGGTAGTATAAACATCCCTGTGGAAAAGAATGTGATACACAGCTGGAAGACTGGTGTAATTTATGAGGACAAGCATCTCAGATGATATTAGACACCTATGCATGGGTGAGATAAAACCACAGATTTTTGAACTCTTCCTACAGTGAATGGCTACTGAAGGCCTAATGCAGTTTCCTAGTGTCATCTGAGATGTTCTAAGACATTGTATCTGACTTTTAGATGCTACAAAAATATATTCAAGGATATTTTATAAACAACTTACAACTAAGTTCCTCTATTCTGGAGGAGTTGCTGAGAAGTAAGGGATTAAGAAGAGACTTAAGGAATGATTTTACTCATTTGACTATTTGGATAATTCTGGTCAATATTTTCACTTTAATAGAAGGCTAAGTGGATGTCAACTGTTCTTCTCTATATGATCAGATAGGGTGCATATTGAGTGACAAAGATTTTCCCCATCCTCTGTGTTTCCAACCTTAAAAACCAAACTAAAGTACACTGAGCTGAATTTACTTTCTAGGGACATACTTGCCCACATCTTCTTAAATTAAACTAAATGTACTTGTAAAGAAATGTCGATGCTCCATTAGCTTAAACTGAAATAGTATATGGCAAATGGTATGAGTGACCATTGTAGGCCATTGACTAGTCTTCTGTTTTTACGAGACTTTCATCTCTCCCACTTCCAATGCACACATCCCTGCCCTACCTAAGGATAAAGAAAAAGATACTGGTCTGCTGGTTAAAGCTCCATAGTTCTCTCTACACTTCTCAAAACCAGGAAAATATAAAAACAAACAAAACCTACATTCTGTAAGGTTCTAGTGGTATGTTAGGTAAAAGATAATTTACTCAAAATTAATTAACGATAATTAACTCAAAAGTTTAAAGCTAGACACAAACATATACATAAACATATTTACAGAGAGATCTAGATAGGCTGGATGGCTGGGCCAAAGCCAGTGCCATGAGTTTCAATAAGGTCAAGTGCTGGGTCCTGCACTTGGGCCACAACCCCCAGCAGTGCGACAAACGTGGGAAGGAGTGGCTGGAAAGCTGCCAAGCAGAGAGGGACCTGGGAGTGTTGGTTGACAGCTGGCTGAACATGAGCCAGTAGTGTGCCCAGGTGGCCAAGAAGACCAATGGCATCTTGGCCTGTATCAGGAACGATGTTGTCAGCAGGAGGAGGGTGGTGATCATTCCTCTTTACTCAGCTTTGGGGAGGCCACACTGTGTCCAGCTTTGAGCTCCTCTCTACAAGAAAGACATTGAGGTGCTGGAGAGGATCCATAGGCAAGGCTACCAAGCTAGTAAAGAATTTGGAGTACATCTGATATGAGGAACAATTGAAGGACCTGGGGCTGTTTAGTCTGGAGAAGACCGACAGGAGACCTTACTGCTGTCTACAACTACCTGGAAATAAGTTGTAACAAGGTAGGAATCATTCTGTTCTCCCTAGTAACAAGCAATAGAACAAGAGGAAATGAACTCAAGTTGAGCCACAGGAGGCTCAGGCTGGATATGAGGAGGAATTTCTTTCCTGAAAGGGTTGTCGGGCAATGGAACAGTCTGCTCAGGGAGGTAGTGGAGCCACCATTCCTGGAGGTGTTTCAGAGAAGGTTGGATGTTGCACTTAGGGAAATGGTCTAGTGGTTGATATGGTCAGGACAAAGGCTGGACCTGATGATCTTAAAGGTCTTTTCCAGCTGACATGATTCTATATATTAAAAAAAATCATACAGCAAAATGACATTACATGCTAATAAACAAGGAATTAATTGTATATAGATTAGAGTGAATAAATGTACAGTTGTTGCTTGAGACGCGCTTTTGATATATTCAAAATAGCTTGGAAATATGGTCTCCTCAGGGAATGATAAGACTTAATAAATGGAATTATTTTTCAGAAGAAGCTTCTATTCAGGTCTGACATTTCATTAGAGAGCTGAGATTAACTTCTGACAAAAAAGAAATTGACAGATGCATGGACTAAAGTACAGCAACAATGACAGAAAACTGCAGATAGACATACATTAGACCATTTAGAACTTCAAAGCAGGCACATATCTATTTATGCTCCAGTTTATACATATTGAAAACCTTAAGGGGTTTCACACTATTGTAGAAAGAAAAAGAAATTAAAAATGATTGCTGCCTGAAGAAGGATTTAAAGCGCAAAGTTACCATACCTGTGTTTTATACACTGTAGCTAATACTGAGAAGGAGTAGAATAGCAAGGAGATGCTGTCTGCTTTCTCTGAATGCATTTCAAAACAGTGATAAATGAATAGTGTGTCTGCTGTTTCTCTTTAGATGGAAAAAGCATCTCAGATCATTGTTATTTACTCAGTGGACACCTGGAGAATAGGTCAAAACAAAGTCATCCTCTAACTCTCCTACTGGAAGTACAAGGTGTCATTTCTACTTCCATATATAACTTTGATCCTTTGCTCAAACACTCTTGTAAAATGAATCAAAGCTTTATTTTTTAAATGTCACTAAAAATGCCAGTCCTCCAACCCAATTTTCTTTTTTCCATTCCAGTACAAGGTACAGATTCTAAAAAGATCTACAATTCAATGATATTCAACCTGAAAAAAACCTCCCATCTTTCCTATTATCCAGATAACACACCCAGTCTGAATATCATCCTTAATTTTGCTGCTCAAGCTAGCAGCGCAGTCCCAGCTGCATCTGCCATTATGATGTGTTCATGGGGCATAGTAAAATCCCCTTGTAAGGATTTTATAAAAAATAGAGAAACAGCGTGAAGTTCAACATTTTCAGTTTAAAGGCAGCATCACAGAAAGGTACACTAATACTGAATAAGCAAGTAACTGATGTAAATTTCTTTAACGTACAGAACTTTATAAAATTTGCTTTTAATTAAGAATATTGAAAAGCAGTACCTCATGTTAAAAAATGATATTATCTTTCAACATAGCAAAGGTAAGAAAAAAATCAATAACCAAACCTTAGTCTAATACCATCGCTGTGATCACTACTATCAAGAAGCTATCTCAATGGCTTGGACGTTCCTGTTCTTCCCAGCCCAATGCATATGTGATGTTCACAGTAAAGGTTTTACATCTGAGGTTGTAGCATTCAGTTCTTAAAGGATCAATCTACAAATAGAACATGAAAACCACAATCAGGACTTCTGTAGGTTTTATTTATCTGCCTATCATCTGCCGAATCTGTCCTACAAATTAGGATTTACTAGGTATGGAAACCTCTGGGAAAAATATATTCCAATTATAATGACAAAAGTCTTCCAAGAGGATTTATTTTTTTATCACATGGGGAGAAAAAGAATTATGAGGGAGAGGAGCTGCTAATGGTAACATACAGAGCTACTGCCAAGTTCTTTTTGGTTGTTTGTTGTAGTTTCTATTCATTAAGGTGCATACTTCTGGTTTGATATACTCCAAATTTATTCTTGCTAGCTCATTAGGAAGTGCAGACTTCCAGCTGAAAACTGCAACAGTTAGTAGCCAGTAGCAACTTAGTAGCCAGTGCAAGAGGCTGAAAATTGAGTTTAGGCATCCACAAACTGAGAATCCTCTCCAAGTGAGACCAATGAGATTTCAAGCTCTGTTTCTACATCATTTTCTTCTCTCTTCCTGTTTGTCCACCATAGATGAATGTTTACTTCCATATATTTTTTTTTTTTCTTTTTAGGTACATTATCTATCCTAAATCTTTGCAACAGCTTTCCATAAAACCATAAATAGCAATGATGACAGCAGAGAACATTTTGGATGTCCTATAGTGTATGAAGTCTGAACCTAGACACTATGTCAAACACTGGCAATGAATGAGCAATAATATAGCCAGAAAAAAAAAACCCAAAAACCAAACTAATCCAATGACAGTTTGGTTTTTGGTTTTTTTTTTTTTTTTCCCCTGGGAAGGAAAGTATATACAATCTTAGCTGACTGAATAGTGATTGAACCAAGAAGCATAAAAAAGACTAGTCAACCTGGGCAGGAGAGACTATGTAAATGAATTTAACAGGTAGTTTACTAACATAATTCACCACAAAAAACTTGTGGAACTCCTAAACCTTTCTTTATCTTGGAACTTAAATATCAAATTAAATTAATTCTCTAAAGTCTTCTGGAAAAAATATAACAAGTGCATCTCAAATGTTTCCCATGAGGCCAAAAAGGAGGGAATTCAGCAAAAGTTGTTACAGAGAGTCATGATATTGTAACCCTGCAGGATTTATTTAAAAAAAAAAATCTTTCAGGTAGATGTGTTTCTGAACAACACAACACCTAACTATAAACCAACAATGTCATCATAGGTGGTATTATCAGCTTATACAGAAATATCCCATTCAAAAGTGGCATCATGACTTCTCTTAAACGCCAGTATGAGCAAGGCCAGCTCTCAAAATCCGAGATCAATTGTGTGAAATAGCTAGTATACTTTACTATATTCCTTCATAGAAGTGAAATAGATGACTACAGTTAAAAATCAACTTTTCTCTGTAATGAACTCACAAACTATAAAAGGTTGAACATACAGCTTACTACTTTTTTTTTTCAAAACAATGACGTTCTTTGTGTAGAACTACAGATCTTCTTCAGAGAGCTCTACAAATGTACTTTATACTTATGAACCTGTGAAGCAGAAAGTGTAAATCTACCAGAATATAAGAATGTTGGACTCTGGAAAGATATTATTTATATATCATGTTGTGTTTTTTGAGTGACACTTATGATTTGCAAGTTATTATTTCATTTGTTTCATAGTCGCTTACCATTCATTTTCTTGCTAACTAGTGTATTTGACCCTGTTGCCATATTTAGATTAGCTCCCTTCCTCAACATTTTTGTGGGTAGCTCTTAGTTCTCTTTTCTTATTATTTTTTGTTTATGTAGTTGAAGAACTTTCATAACTTGTTTTAATTTTCTTTCCAAGTTTCAGCTCAACTAAGCTTTTGTCCATTCTTTTTTTATTTTTGCCCTTTTTTGACCTCTGAGACATAGCTCTCCTTGCTGATCAATCTCTTTTTCTAATCCTTTTAGGTTCTTTATTTATTCTTCATATCCTATGTTAGGTGATTCTTCTTCCAGAGAAATCTGTAGCCTTTTCCTGCTAATACTTTTTTTTTCCTCTTGCTTTCAATGCAAGCTTCAAATAATGTTTGCACTTTTGACTTAAAATAATTCCATACTTCCACTGCGTTCAAATCCTTGAGCTCAAATCTAGTAACTAATTTCTTAGTTTCTCAAAGTTTGCTCTTCTAAAACTCTACACCTTAGCTATGTATTAATTTTTGATTGTCTTGCAATTTAAAATGAACTGAATCAGCTCATCATTACTCGATCTAAGCTTATTTTTCACAACTAGCCTCTGTACTGCTCCTCCCTGCTGCTTGCTTAAAGTAGCACCAGCACATTTTTACTTCATAGGCTATTTTGTACATAAATTTGTCAGCTAATGCATTCAAAAATATTTAAAACCTACTGATGCCTATTGAGGACACTTCTTTCCAAATTAATGTCAGAAATTAAAGTCTCCCATGATCTTGCTTCTTTCTTTCATAGTCGTATAGAGATTACTGCTGTAATCCAAATCTGGATGTTGGGGACTACAGAAAGTATAGTTTCGAAACATAACTCTCCATAGTGATTTCTATCCCAAAGGATCTTTTGTCCTAATTATGGAGGAAAAAAATCAATAAAATCAGTCACTATCTAAATTTTCTCTTTGCTTTGTTTAATTCTCCATTTTTCCTCCTTTCTTTCTATCTGGCAAAGGAAGTTTTTACTCCTTGAATATATTGCCTCATAGTGTTATTAGTTAAATATTTTAATCATATGGGTTTGGCTTTAACATAGATCTCAATCAGGACAACCACAATCCATTCTCTGAAATACCATGACTAATACTTCTTTATTTTGGCTTTGATGTGTTTGTTTGTTTGGAGGATTTTATTTAATTAATAATTTTTTTATTTCCTCATATTCTCATAAATATGATTTCCATGTTTCCATATATTAAAATTTGCAGGACTTCACTGACTACTTCCTAGATTAATATTCCATTTTTAACTAAGTCAGTATGAATCCTGAAACATTATTTGTTGAGTTTGGTAAGCAGAGTCTGTTATTTGAGTATAATAATATCTTTATCTCTGAATATTAAACATCCTGAAATGTTCTTGTTAGTACCAGTCTGTGAGGTACATCTCAAACCTCAAAGATTTTACCATATTCTCCCTTTCTCTTGCAGAAATAAAATAATGTTCTGAAATTCCATTTCCCAGAAAGTCATCTTGTATATCTTAAGCATAATCATTCTAAGTTCACATCAGTGAGATTTTGATGGTATCATTTATTCTCCAAATATGAAGAATAAAGTGTAACTTCTTCCTTATCACAAAAAGCAACAATCTGTCTCTTGCATTTTTTTTGAAGGTAAATCCAGATTGTGTGACTCTTTGCAAATTAGGTAGTCTAGAAGAGATCACAAAGGAAAGAATGAATGTTACTGCTAACATTTCTGTGCTTTAATATTTCAGAGAAGTCATTTCAGAGGCACCATTTTGATATTATGTTTAAATTGACCGATGAGTCCAGGTCTGTCATTTTTGGATATCAGGTTACAAATTTATTTCATAAAAGCATAATGCTTTCTAAAATTACTAAACCAAAAATAGTTTAAGATTTTGAAGTACAGCAGCCTGTATAAAGATGTCTATATTATCTTGAAGAAATTAACAAAATGATAAAATATTATGTTGTATAAATTTTTTACAAAGTCATATCTGTGCTTCTGGCTCAGAACTGAAAGAGCTCTATAAATCTAATGGAACACAGAGTTCAGAATTAAACATTGTCATTAGTTGGCCATTTTACATAAAGTGATAAATGCACAAAGCCCTCACTGTTCTGCTGAAATCAATAATTTAGAAATAACTTGGAATTTTAAATGTTCATGTTCCCTTGATGTAAACACTCCTGTGGAATCAAATTTAGTTAAAATGTATAAGTCGTCAAGATATGCAAATGTAATCTGTGCGTGTAAATGCAAAATGATAGGGAGGATACTGATAAGCAGCATGGCTGCTTTTGTTTGAAACTGGTAAAGGTAAATTTATAGAACTTTCTTTGATATATTAGATCAAACGTAAATCCAGCATTTAGGAATCTATACAGATGTTGACTAAGTTTTTGAAATCACAATATGCTTTTCTATTAATTAAAAACTAACTAATTAACACGATCAACCCATTCAGTGTTTTGCTTGCTTTTATGGATATATTCACAGCTATCTGTGTCCTGATGCCAGAAAATTTCAGAATTCTAATTCACATGGCGACTTTGGTAGTATTTTTAAAATACAGATTGTCTTCAGCACTTTGTTCAGAAAGATCATGAGAGAGTATTGTCACATTTGTCACGTGTATTTTTGAAGAAATGATGCTTTGAAACTAGCCTCTCTCTCAAATTGAACTTTAAATTTTTATACAGAAGAAAAAAGTTCCAGCAAGAGAAAGTGAAATATAACAGAGTAAGAAGTAGAATCCCATACAAACACATCTAATGAACAGTCTCTGACAATGTGGTCTGTATCCAAGTACAGAAAAATATAATGTTGTTACTCTGCTTTGCAGCTAAAATAGTGAAACGCTGGGAAATTAAAGATTGAGCCTACCAAAGACTTTAGATGCACTACTGTCTAATGATTTTCAGAAGCATCTGCTTAAATCACATTCACTCTATGAACCATGATAGATAGACAGGTAAGAAGAAATGATAGCTGATCTTCTGAGACCTGCAATGGGAAAGAAATTCTGGATATGTTTAGAAGCATAACTTAGATATTTGGGAAATATATGCGGTTACCTCAGAGCTTCTAGGGATTTGTTTTATTATTTGTTTAATTTCTGCAACAGAGTTACTATATTTCTTTGTGCATTTCAACATAAGAAAGTTTTCCAAGGTCAGACAGGATGTTTGTGGCAAGGTTGACAAAAAGCCAGGATCCCTTGGGTCTAAGATCAGTGCATTAACCACAATATTGCCTTCTCTCACTAGGAGTCAGACTCAGATACTGTGTCTTGCAAGCTGCTTTAATTGCCACAATTGCTTACATAAACATTAGAGTGTGGAGAACATTCTGATTATTGCACACAACATCTGCAGTTAATTTTGATATTCATTTACAGGTCAACACATTGTGCAAGATTTGCTGATACTAAAAAACTTCGCTGTATCTCTCCTGAAACAAATAGACCAGTCAAAATTCAGCCTTCACTGTTTATGCTTGAATGATATTAGCAGCTTTACAAAGTCATTAATGTCTACCTGATGCTATGTGATAAATATTCATAAATACCAACAAACACCTTAGTTCTTCTATTTTGTCTTGGAATACCACCTATTTCACCAGCTTGAATGAAATAAAACAATATTATTTTTTTTATTCCTTATTGGTATTGTTGAGGATAAATTTATAAGTGAAAATTAAATTATGAAGTACAAAAATATCTAAGATGACAGTTTTCATTTAAAAAATTCCTGTAAACAATTTAAACGTATAATGTTTTTAAAAACATTGGCTTTTTAATTATTTATTTTTGAAGAACTGAAGCATTTCAGTTAGATTCAGTAGCTCCTTTTCATACCACTTCTCCTTTTCTTTAAATCCCTCCTACTGGCAATATGTTCAAATATCATTTCTACAAGGTCTTCTTGATGTTAACTTAATGCATTTTATAGCAGCCTAGCAGTATGACTGTCCATGATGTTATGGTTACTTTGACTAAAAAATACATCATATTGCTTGCAAATTCATGGCTAGTAAATAGAAAAACAGGACTTTCTCATATCTAGAATGAAATTGATAAATGTACTGAGTAGTTGGGCTCTTTTAAGATGGTGTTCAGGAAATACGTTATTTAGCTTTACATGATCTGCCATGATGCAAGTTATGTAAATTCAAGTCAGTAGAATCACAAATCTGTCACTTTTATGTGACAAATATTTTTGATCCTCAAATTGTCAAACTTTATATGCTTATAACATACCTAGGGTGCTTCATCCTGAAGGAACGTTAGGAAAAAACATTTTTGTTTTTTTTGGTACAGGGAGTGTCTACTGATATAACAGCAAGAAACTTAGTTGCTGAGTGTTCCTAGTGATTGAAACATGTCTTTCTCAGTTTCATATGTTTGGCCTCACATACCAGTTCAAATCCTAAACAGTGTGAAGCTTACTTGTAGCCTGCTAGTCTTTTCATATACGGTGTGAAGAAACCTCTTCACTAAAAATTCTTTAGATGAGTCTAAATGAAGTGATTTTTGAAGACCTAATCCTAGATGTATTTATTAGTGAAATTTTTGTAACTTAATGAACATTGTGAATGATGTGATGCTCCGTAGTTGGCAGTTATCCCTTAGAGCATAATCCAGTGGAATTTCAGATAACTGCTAAATCATATTGAAATACAGGCCATCAGTTTCCACATACACAATCTGGTAGTTTTTTCCCATGTTCTTTTCAGTTTTGACCACTGATAGGATATTCCTCTGTGGATTATTTAGCAACCTTTTAGGAGAATATTTTGATACAAAATAAGTATATGCTTTTACTTGAAACAAATAGAAGTATTTATTTACTCATTCAATGGGAGATTTTGCACTAAACCCAAACAGATTGGTAGTTTCTAGGACATTTCTTGGTTTATGACATCAGATGCAGCTGACAACTTCTCATTGATCACTTAGTGCAAATGGCATTCTGCCACAACTACTAAACCTAGATAAAGATTTCTAACTCTAGGGTACTCTGGGGATAAAATGAGGCTTTTAAAGCTGTAAGTAATTAGCCGAAATGTTTATAAAAGAAAGAAAAGTAAATGTGCTGAACTTTTTTTAACTAAAGTATTTACATTTTCTGACTGACGAAGCTCTTCAATACATTTTTTGTGGGGGTGTACCAGCTGTTCTATATGTAAAGTTATGCTAAGTCTTTCCGTGACTGTTAGCCATTACAGAAATGCTTCCTTGAAAGGAACTGTGCCTTATGGTATATAGTCTGTCTATCAGAAAGTTGGAGATTTTTTTTGTTTCTTTTGTTTTTTTAAAGCATAGCACAGTTTTTACACTGTCTAACTCCAGGTACCTCATTTTCATGTCTAAGTTTGAAAGCAATCACCTCCTGAGAATTCAGATCGCTCAAGTGCCCACCTAAGTCAAACACCTGATAGGAATCAGACATTAACTACAAATAGCTGTGAGAAGAACTAAGTGGTTAGGATATATATATGTATATATAATTAGAAAAAAAAATTGTTAACATTTATAGTAATCAAAGCATCCTAATAATGAAAATAATAATTAAATAATATACAATGCAAAAAAAAAAAAAGTTATAGGCTTGATGAGAATCCTGTGAGGGCTGTATCAACTTAAAGAACAAGAAGAGTAGATCCAGTGGCATCTGGAATTTGTTGAGGCCTGCAACATTGAATATATGCTGCCTAGTCACCTAGCCTCTGAGGCTGTATCAATGCTTTTTAATGACAAAGGGACAAGATCAGTCCTGTTTGAGAGATAACAAGAGGACCAGATGACTGGGGAGAGCCAGTTGAAGCAGTCCAAAATAGAGCCAAGGAGACAGCTAACAATTAAGCATTGTGGGTCACTATGTCTTGATCAAGTGCATGAGCTTGTCTCTGTCTCTTTTATTTAGCAGTATTGGTATCCTCTGACAGCTTTAGAGGATTCTTATTTGCGTATTTAGTATTAGAGACTGAATAGAGGCCTGTGACATAGCAGTTAGTACAGGAGCCTCTACATTACAAAAAGTTCTTAAATTATAATGCCATGAACATTTTTTCATTTATATGCACAGCTTCAGAAGGAGAGATGGAAGTAATAAGCAAAAGGAGAGACAGATAATGCAATGTCTCCCTTGAGCTTTCTCTTGTGAAGTTTGGGTCTATTTAACCTGGAGAAGAGAAAGTTCTGTGAAGATGTTGCCATCTACAACTAGATGGTCAACAGATTCCGAGAAAACAGAGTTGGATTTTTCTTGGAGATGCATGACAGTAGGACTAAAGGCAACACATCCAAGATGGAATATGGGAAATTTCCATTAGATAAAAGGAAAATTTTATTGCTAAATAAGTAGGCCAGCAACAACGCATGCAGACCATGGGACTGCCTTCCTTGGAAGTGTTCAAGGTGTGACTGGGCATATCCTTGAGCAATCTGGTCTGATTAGCCTTGTTTAGAGCAAAAAAGGAGCAGGGTTAGCTCTTCTTTGGAGTAGCTGGGATTTTGAGGTCCCTTCCAACCTAATTGTTTGCTAAATAAAAATGCTTCAGACTAGTGATAAAATTCATGACCAGGAGGGTTTGTAATCCTCTTTTCAGAATGTGGTCTCTATTTTGATTGTCTATTTTCAACATGAAATTCAGCATTACCTCCAAGAAATCCCTAAATGCTAATACAACAAATTAGTTATGATGTATTTCTATTCCTTTTTGGAGGAAAACTTTCAAGGTGTGTGCTTTAGCATATTTTTTTTGACAATTTATCTGATATGACAACAAGAAATAAAGTGTGTAGGAAGAGTGGCTGTATAATTTGTTATAGCAGTCAAGCCCTCCTAGGTGTTCAACAGCAAATCTCAAATGCACTGCTATGCCAAATGCTGCATTCTTTTCACCTCCAGAATAATGTGCCTAGGTGTGCTATAAATATTAATAGCCCCTTTAGTTTCCTATATAATTATTTGAATCCTGAATGGATACACACTAAAGGACTGAAAATATTGTTGATGAAAATGATGAGGAACTTTAAAGACATAGTACAAATAATTTAAAGTAATTCCAAAGGAATTTTCACTTATTCTGAATAGTTGCACTATAATTTCAGACATTTTAGCAATGAAGTCTCTAGCATTCACCATCCTATAATATCTACAGAAGTGCTGGATCAATTCAGAACGCTTAGAAGGCTGATAATGTTGCACAAGGCTCACTGACACAGTTCACAGTGAAATCTTTCTTTCCCTAGGTTCTCTGAAGATAATGGCTGACTGATCAGCCAAGGAGCTGGACTTCTTCTGTGCTAGAGGGGGAAAAGGAAGAAGAGCATCTCACAACTTCCTGATCTCCCACCCAAAGACTGATTTCCACACAGAGGAGTATTATGGTTCAATGGCCTTTTCTTCTCAACTCCTGACTTTCTCTAGCAATGTTTAAATCAGGAGCTCTGTTCTCCTGAAGGAAAAGGAAGACAACAATGAAAGGTTGACCTGGAGAATTGCTATACTAGAAGGACAAAGGTTGTTAAATAACATTTTTCACCATTTCCTACATGCAGTCTGTAAGAAAGGATTAAGAACCTATTCTAGATTTTTATGTTGCTCTGAATCCACTAGTTTCATGCAGTTACTCATGACTCATCTGCATGTAAGTAACACAAGGATCTTCTTCTTGCTGCTTGCTAATATAAAATTCTAACACTAGTCTCATTCTGATTTTTGTTTGTTTTTGTTTTGTTTTGTGTTGGTTTTTTATATTAAAACTGTTTACACATACGTGCTATATAGAATAAAACTGGTAAGATTGCTATATCCCTTGAAATCTGTTTCTCTTTCAGTTCTCTACCTTCATTATCAATTTAACCATAAAATAATTTGAGATAAAGTGTGTTTTTTCAGATTTAAGTTAACATATTAAACAGCTGAAGTCAGTAGGCTGAACAAGTATACAACTGTTTTGAAAATATTTTCTTTGAATATCCTTTGTGACATTCGTTTGAGAATGCTGCCTGAAAGAGGAAAAGCTTAAATTTGCCAGGGATTTTTTTTTCCATCATAATAATAACAACAACCATAATAATAAATCTATATGTACAGATTACAGGGAAAAATTAGTATTTAACTTTGTAAAAATTAAATTCCTTCTCTGGACTAACACCTATGTTATTGGGACTCATACAGTAAATCATTGAAAGAATTTAGATCGCTAATGACTGAAACAAAGCTGTGCTTCTGGTATTTAAATATACTGAAGTCACCACTGTGCTCACATTGATGATACTTTAAGGCTTATATTGGTCATCCTCTACTGATTTCAGATTCTATTTCTTAATTCATGCCTGATATGTTCCTGAGGAAAAAGATTATCTGAGTCTGAGGACTGAAATGAAAGGCTTCCATACAGCTTTTCCATAACTTAGCCTTAGTTTTTTTCTTTCCCTCTGTGTTCTGGTTCTGGATAGAGAGGATGAAAACTGGTATATTCTATTACAAGTACTTAAATGGAGTACAGGAATCTAGGTAGTGTCTCTATTTTTATTTTTTCCCTAACTTTTCCTTTCACAGGAAAAACAAAAAGAAAGACAGAAATCCTTTCACAGTTGAAACATCATGACTCAGCTGTCACTACTCCCTCTGCAGTGCATCATTTCCAAAAGAGCTCGGAGAAGAGGGGGCCATACTCACTGTCAGAGAGCAGAACTAGCAGAACAAGTGGAATAGGTAATGTTATAGACAGTACAAACAGAACTTGATAACCTGAGAAGTCAGGAGCTGTGCTGACAGCTACATCACTCCTGATAAATAAAGAGGCCTTCGAATCTAACCATGCCTCAAAGACAAGTGGCACGAACTGGCTCACATTCATACTGCTTAAGGGCTGCTTCCTCCCACTCTTGAGAGCAGATTAATAATTGAACAGAGTGCTCAAAGTGGGAACATATCCAGTGTCTGAGCTCACCTCCTGCTTTTCAGCCACAGTAGTGTAGATAACCTTAGTGAGTCTGGAGCTGGAGTCAAAATTCTAAGGAAAGACAAAAGGTCCACTTCTGGCTGGAATCTGAGCCAAGGATGTGAAAAAAGACAGACCTAATTGGATCCAAGTGCAATACAGACTACTCAGGGCTTGTACACTCTCCAGAAAGGGATGCACTTTATCAGTATTGGTCAGACAGAAGCTTTTGGGATGTAATCAATGTGTAAGTTTTGTTATTGTACAACTCACTGACTAGAGAACAGAGCCTTCTTTGTGCAATCTGTTTCTACAGTGTTTTGCAGGCTAACATACATTCAGATATCCGAATATGTGAACATGCTCCTGTGTAAAATACACATAAACTCATTTATGCTGGAAGGTTTCCACACCTAGAAAGACAGAAAAATTAAAAGGAAGTCATCTTAAGGCAGGGTGTATCTTCAGTTTCTTGTTGTTTTAAACAGAAACTGGACACCAAATCTGGCACAGAAATGCTAAATCTGTTTGAGGACCTGGTGTTCATTTTTTTTTTAAGTTAGACAATTAAGGATCTGCACTGGATATCTCTAAAACCTTCTCAGTTTTCTGAATCTGGTATAAAACACCTTACAATAGCTTTAATTGCACATCCAAGAAGTCCATTGAAACTTTTAGTATTGCAGCTTCTTCCTGGAAGTTTGGGCTGTTAATTTGCTGTCGAGGAGAGTGATATCAAAATACTAGAATTCAGAGGTGGTTTGGCATATTTTTAAGGACACGTGAAAAATATGTAGAGAACAAAGAAGATAATATGACCTACCAAAATTCTAAAATTACAACTGAAATAGAAATTATTCCATAGAGCACAGACCCCCTCCCTATTTTTCGTCATTGATGAAACATATTTAAGTTCTGACACATTGAGGATTAAAAATTTTATCTCATCTAATTCTTCCAACAGATGAAACTCCTCTGAATAGCACCCCCTTCCCCCATCAGATTCTTCAATTTAATTTGTTAAATCATGAAGTTACTTACCACTGTAATGCACTTTGTAGGGAGGTTGTGCCAGCTGGTTCCTTTTTGGAGTGTCAGCTTGACGTAGTAGTTCATGTCTCTGAACAAAAGCGTTTTGCTTCCTATCCTATTAGCTGATAGCCATGATAAAATTTCAGACTACTGGTAATGAGGGTTCAGTGGCTGGATGTCAAGAAAGTGCTATCTTTAGAGTGAGATCTTACACTACATTTTCATTTGCAAGTTTCTGATGATTTTTTTTTTTTCAGACATACGTTACAAACCTCATAGCACATTGGGATTTGGCCAGCTTTCTTTATCTAAATTAATACCATCACAGACTTAATTAACACCAACATAAATATTCACAGCTGTTTGTATGATAGGTTTGAGTGCAAAATGCTGTGTTTGCTTAAGCTGTTACATTACAGGCCTACAATTTATTGCTTTCTTAAGGGGGATGCAAGTTATGTAACCACATGTAAAATTAAATTAAACAAATTATACTAATTTTTACTTGCATTATCATTAGTATAATAATTTTATCATCTGCATTAGTGAAAAGCTTTGTAAAAACAAGAAACCCACATGCTTTTTTTTAAATTTACATACATGAAATAATATTGTTACTGCTGTTAATTAAAAACTGGTTTGCAGATTAAATCTCAGGAAAAAAACCTCTAATAAAAATTGCTTAAGTTCTTTGGAGAATATTCTTTTTCTGAGAAAAGTCTTCCAGATATTTCCTATATTTATTTGCGGAATTTAAACAAAAATGTACAATGTCAGAGTAAACTTTCCCATTATCTCAGGCTTAAAAGGTGAAAAAATTATGGTCACATCAACAGAAATCGTTTTCTGATTTTATCACATTCCAAAATCACAATAAGTTAAATATAAACTAAGGTATTATTCAATGATATCTTTTGAGAAAGTACTTCAAATATATTGTTGGAGACGTTGTTAGGATTCTGGGAATCATTCTAAACCTGACCTAGCATTTTTTAATATGTTCTTTAATTAACAAGAGAATCTTTCTTATGTTAATGATAATGATTGCAACTAAGATGAACATTGAGTCATGTAAACATAAGTAGTGGTCCTCTGCTTGTGATAAATGAAGGTAAACATTAATTTTCTTCATGTAAAGTAATGTGTCTTTGAGAAAAAGGTATTACTCTTGCTGAATAATTTTGTTGCCAGTAGAAAAAAAGCCTACTGAATCTGTTAACTTCAAGTCTTTGGCAATCAGAAAATGAGGAAAAGCAATACTTAAGAAGAATGCAAGGGCTTTGGGCAATACTGAAGAAACATCGAACAACTATTTTAATTTAAAGGTAATAGAGAAAAAGGAAATTTCAATCTGTAATGGCATTTGCTAGAAATCATACTATCTGAAAAACAGATTTAGAAGTAGTGAGCAAAACAAAGTAAAAAAAAGCAATGTTGAAATGGAAAACAACCTCTCAGAAATCAAACCTGCCTTTTACATCATAATTTTATCCCTTTTGAGCACAATGTAGCAGGTTATAATCAGTCTATTAAATTATTTTTGTTTCAAATTCTTCATAGAGTGAATGGGTAGTAGTTTGAAAATGGACAGTAGTTCAGTACTTTTTCTCTTCACTGCTAAGTGCCTTAGTCATATATTGATAGCACAATATTCAAACTTACTTTTAACCATAGACTTCTTATATTTAATTATTATCTTCTTCGGTTTTCCTATAATGATTAAGTCTGGAATCTGAACGATTCAATAATTAATTCATCTTCCTACACTCCATAGTGAGGGAGAAATTGTCTTAGATTAGGAACTTAAATGGAGACAGCTACATGTTTCAGGGTCCAGTCTTGATTTTTAAGGGAAATCAGTTTCCTGCAGGATTTTATGTCCACAGCATAAGACCCTTGGCTTTAACTGCAGATGTGAGTACTTGCAATTAGTGACAACGAGACTCCAGGATGTTAATGTGTGCACCGATTCAAAAAAACAAACAAACAACAAAAGCAACAAAGACAAACCAAAATCCAAAGTTTCCTTTAAGAACATAGCGTATTGATGACAGGATGAGTAAAGAATCCAGTTCTTTGCCACACTAATCAAATATCTTAACCACAGAATTATTCGTTGTGGTTTTTTTTTTCTGCTTCTGAAAATTTCTGCTCATACATATCGGCATTCCTGGTGGAAGTTTTGGGGATTCTTTCACTACTTCATAACTTCACTACTTCATAACACAGACTGCAACATATTCTGTATTGGAAACAAAGTTCCTACCAAAAGCATGATTGGACTCCTCATGCTGATATGTATCTCAAATTAGGTTCTTTATGGGCAACTCTATATTATTTTCTTTATTAATATTTGCCATCTGATTGCTTGATTTTATAACCATTTGAACATGATTTTTTGATGTGTAACACCCTTCATTAAAGGGCTAATCAAAATCACTGTTATAAGTTGTCTATTTCATTACCACAACCAAAAATCTCTTGTCCTCTACCACCTGTGCTGCTTAAATAGCTAAGAACATAAATTGTGCTCTCTAAATCAATGTTCAAATGAAGGCACCAGCATTAGATTTCACCGGTATTTGCTGTAATTAGCATTCCTCTCAAACACTGGAGGGAATGACACTTTTGCAAGACAGATTCTATCTCCCTCATTATGATCAGGGATGCTTGTCTAAACTCTTATTTCTCAATATAGTATATTTATTATCAGAATTTTTATTCCAGCCTCATCCTTCTAATGCAGACATTCCAGTCATCCCTTATATATGTTTATTGCGATATCTCAACTGTACCTATTACTATAGTAATAGGTACTAATTACTATAGTAATATAGTAATTACTACAGCAATTTTTCAGTAGTGCCTATTTATTCTGATTTTGTTACAGACGTCTGAATTTGATCTTCATAATTCAAGTAGTTCTTGCTTTTGATATCTTGTTTATTGTAAAATCTACTTCTCCTACATTCTTCCATTTGCTGTCTTTACTGACTTTCAATCCCACCCTTCCTCCTTGAGCTTCTCATTCACCCAGTCACTAAAATTATGTTTCTTAATTATGTCTTCATCATTTCCCTTCTGTAGATTTCTATTTACTTCTTTTAAACACAGCTTCTCCCAAGGGTTATTGGTGTTATTTATTTTTTTTTTTTTTTACTTTATTTCTTCTTTCCATCTTTTTCATTGCAATTATTTAATAGCCTATCTTCTTTTCCACTTACTCCAACTTTCTTTCTCAGGACCTGGCCTCTTTCTGTACTTCAAGCAGTATGGTCCCCATACATCTTTGCCTCTTTTTCTTGTGGTCTGGATATGTCTTGTCCATGAGTTCAAAAGCTTCTTCTTCTGTGCTGATTAGATCATTCTCCAATATATGATGCTGGCCTGAGTGGCACAGGAATGACATAATAGAAGTACTTATGTTATTTTCCACAGAATACAAGGATAACTTTTCTCCTAATTCATAAATCACAAGTCTTTTGAAGTAAGTAATGAAAACACAGGAATGCTACTAATTTCCTTTGTTATTGGTTCCAACACAGTTTTTGGAAGAAAAGGATCCTTAGCAGTTTTAATCAATACTTTATTAATTATGAGCTAAAGTTATCTCAAATAAATAAAACCAGCTTGCAAATATAGGTTTCATAATGACTCTCTGACACTGTAGTGAATTCATACTAGATATATGAGAGAGGCAAAACCTATTTTATCAAGAGACGTTTCCTTCTGCAGTGATATCATCTTGCAACATCTTCTAGAAAGTAGATTCAGAGACTCTGTGCCTTCATTAATTTAATTTTCTTTGTTGTGGCATTTGCTTGAAATATTTCTTATAGAGAAATCTATATTAACATTCCAATAATCAAGATTTTTTTTTTTGCACACAAGACATAGCGCACCATATGCATAGCAATTTACTTAGAGAGCAGTTTAAGCTGATGTCTATTTTATCTGTTAACAATTTTGTTGTGTTTATCTTTTGGAAGAAAGATAAACACCTAGAGAAAAAAAATTGATCCTAACTATTTCAGGTGACAGATTCAGCTGACAGGTCATTAGCAGGACTTCTTCAGTATTGGCTCCTCGCTCTCATTAAGATATTGTTTCGAGTTTCACTGCTGACTTGAGGGAACTTAGATATCACAGATAAAACCTTTGTGTCCTACACAATCTATGCTGCCTCTGGAAGAGACTTCCTAGAGAGAATATGTGAATTATTTCTAGTCTTTGGTAAGTAAGATAACAAATTATTTTATTTCCTATTTATACTGGAAAGAGTTATTTCCAGTACCCAATACCTGAGGTGCAGTTTTAAAAGCAGTTCAACAACACACTTAGTATCAGTTGTGATGTTGTCATATCTAGAATACCTTAGAGTTAACACAAGCTATTGGTTATATCACTTTCAGTGGCTAAACTCCAGTTGTTTCTTGAATAAACAAACTTCAATCAACTCTATGACTTTGAGGCCTCATAAATCATCCTCGAAAAAAACCTCAAACAAAAAATTTAACTATTTTGAAAACACATTGATTTTTAAAATCTTTTAGCTACAATATACATAAAATTTTAGACTGTAAAGCATTGATGTAACTTTTTTTTAAAGCTATATACACTTACATGTAGTTAAAACAAAGTAAAATGCTAATTTTCAGAGAAAAAATAATTTACTGAAACCTCCTATGAACTGGTGTCTAGTAAAAATTTTCATTTTTGTGAATATTGCAGTTTTTATTGCAGGTAATGCTTTACCAATACTAATAAAACGATAATTTTAATCTATAATTGTAATCAATGAATTTTTAAGAGGTATATGAGCTTTGAAGTGAGCTTGAATTAACTGTTGAGGTGGTTTGAGAAAGATATAACTTATGTTTCCTTTTAAACACCAAAAATATCAGAAGCCAAATCTGGACATGGCTTTAAATCTAGCAATAAAAATATTTTTTTTTTTTAAGAAGGCAATAGGGAGAAGCAAAGAAGCTATAAGTAGTTTTGCCTATAATTATTGGAACTGCAGTAATTTTATATGTGGAAAATTCCTGGAGAATCTACCTAATTTCAAAAAATATTTTTGCACTGAGAATTTCTTTACTAAATCCATCCAATGCAGTTATAATTCACAGATAAAGCAAACACACAAGGTTTTTGGTTCAGTTATCTACCAAAGTAGGCACATGTATCCACCCTGTTGGAAAGACAAGGTATCTTTATCATATACCATGCTAATGAAAAGATATTCTATTGAGCGGTGCCTGAATAAGAAAACTGAACAAAGTGGAAATGTGCAGTGGATATTAAAATCATGTAACTAACTCTGTATAAACATTGGCAATGTCTTAGTCTTGTGACCATTAAGAAAAGGAAATCATTTCTCCCCTTAAAAATATGTAAACGAATGTAATATGGAACATTAGTGTTTTCATTTGTTCTTAATCTACAAGCTACTTCACACTGGTGATAAATAGTATTTCCTTTGGAAAGTAGCACAGAATAATACTCTAGTGAAAATTTCATTTTTATTTTGATGTGTAGATAAGTCTGTGCATTCTCTCAACTGCTAAACTTATGTCTCTTATCCATAAATAAATTACGTGTTATGTTTGAATACCAGATTTATTTTTCCACACTTTTGGAGCTAGAATTGAAAGGATCATTAAACACATGCATATAATTAGTAGTTGTATATTCATATAGTACTTTTCAAGAAATAACATCCAAGTGAAGAAATTAGTACATAGATATTAGTTTATTTGAAATACAGATTATTGTTTCTGATAACCATATAATAAAATAATCTTAAAACAGTGTTCAGATCTCTGAAGAATGGAGTTTGATATTAATTCAATCTTCTTATATATGCACACTGTGTCTTTAAGTGATGATTTTCTGTTATTATCTCTTTGTAACTCCCTCTTTTTCTCAGTGCACTGTGAGCCAGAATAAAATCAAATTGGAACTAGAGTAAATTTCAGATATTCATAACTGTGAACCTGTGTGAATAGAAAATCTTTCTTCATATGACTAAAGAAACTTTTAAATGTTACCAAGAGGAAAAAAAAAACAGTAGTTGGATCTGAGGGTAATAGCTACAGTAACAGGCAAAGTGTAGCCCAATGAATGGTATGCAACTAGCTGTTTTGTTTTACATTTGGTATGTTCTGTACAATGGCTACAGTTAGTGAAATTAAAATTTCTCCTGCTTGTCCTATGCATAACCTGACAGCATTCCTGAGGGATTGTTTCAGGAGATTTTAGGGATAAAGTACTCTTTTTGGAGGAAACAGTTTTAGCTACGTAAACACAAGCCGTGTCACACCACTTACCTTGACAATCAATGGGCAATGCCTCTCATTGTAATTAACAGTATATATAGGAATCAATGACAGCCTTAAAGTTAATCCACTCATTCTTTTCCTTTCAGTAAATACACAAAAAGCATTCAAATAATTTGCTATTTCTAAATCTAGGATTTAAGAAAATACAAAATAAGAAATGACATCTCACAAACTTTTGTAGACTGAGAAAGTTCAGACCTATTAGATGTAGTAAATCAAACAGGTGAAAAGGAAAATGTCCATCACATCCAAAATATCTTTGAGGATTATTTACTTCAAGTTACTGTTTGCCTATTTTGAGATCCAAAGGCACTCTTTTTGCAGCAACCCAGGAAACCTTTCAGAATTGCTAGACTATTTCCACAACATTTGAGGCTTGACCACGCATCTGCTCTCTGGTCTTCCCAATAACTTTCCAGGTCAAATTTCTACAAATGTCTTTTTTATGCTGTGTCACACATTTTTTTATTCCTCTAATGCCTTCAGCACTTTCTCACACACTGAGCACAGCAAGCTGTGAGAAACATACATCTCCTCAGCTCTTCCATTCCCATCTTCCCAAATGTGCAGTGAACATGGAAAGGCAGTCAAGCTTCTTTCTTCACAAGTTGTGAATGAAGCATAAAATACTAGTGGTTTATTTACATGGTAAACAAACAGAAATTAGATGTTACTACCATAATGCTATAAGAAGTATGATTACTTTCCTACAAAATGTCAGTACATCATTAGAACATTTTGAAAAATTATTATCAAAGGCTAATCTTATGTCATGGTTTTGTGAGAGCCACTTTTGCTTGGTAACAGGGGGATGGGGCTGCAGTGCAGGCCTGTTAAAGAGTTCTCAGACTTTCCTCTGGCTCTTGGATTCAGACTCACCTCCATTGGCTGGACCAGTCTGGCGCCTCTGACATCGTTATTTAAGGGTGGGAATTCAAAGTGCTTGAGAGGAAGTGTAAGAATGGTACAAGATGGTACAAGATGGACGTGGAGCCCACAGTCAGAGAAGGAGGAAGGATGGAGGAGCACCAGACCAGAAACTCCTCTGCAACCCATGGTAACAACGTAGGCTGTATCACTGCAACCCACCATGGAGGGGAATGGCAGAACTGAGAGGCATCAGCAGCTCCAGGTCACTGCGCCCGAGTGGGCGAGAGACTGTGTGAGGAAGTGGCCATGGCTGTGCTGGACAGTCTGTGGGCTGCAGAGCAGACTCACACGAGAGGCAGAGAGGAGCTGCAGCCTTTGGGATGAACACACAACATTGTACCACTTTGTGTTGTTTTCTGTGTGTTGTTTTGGGGTTTTATGATTATGTTTTAGTTGGTGGATTATTTTCTGTTTTCTTCCCCAAGCTGAGTAGCCTGGTTTGATTTGTCCGGGACCATAAGCGGCAATTAAGCTTTCCCTGCACTTTAGGAATTCTCAAGTCTGCAGTGCTTGAGTCTAATCATGGTCTTTTGACCCTGGATGGGCCTAAACCAAGACATCTTCTAGCAGTATCTTTTAGCATAGAGACCATTGAACAGATGTAAAGCATATCTATTTTTCTAGGACTGCAATGTGATAATCAAGAGAGGGAGTCTGGCTTATTCAACCTAGACAAAATGTTGTCTAGAAGGGATCTAATAGCAGTCTTAAAACGGTTGGGAGTAAATTATCAAGAAGATAAACCAGAGTCTTTACTAAGGTGCACAGCAGGACAAAGAGGGAAAAATAATCATAAATTCAGAAAGATGAGGTTCTGAATAGATACAAGGAAAAAAAGATCACTATGAGGATAATTAAGGATACAAGCAGACTGCCCAGAGATGCTGTGAAGTCTCCACCCTAGAAGGTTTTCAAGACTTGATGGTACAAGAGCCCTGAAAAAACGAATCTGAATTCAGTATCGACCTTCCTAGAAGGAGCTAGAAGTGGCTGAGCTTCCAAACTGAGTAATTCTTTTATTATTTATATAGCTGAACAAAAGATTGAAGTAATATTCCTCTGTGTATTTAAAAGATTTCTAAATTCAGAATCCTTTCCAGAGGTAGAAGAAACAAGCAAACAAAAATATGCATCTGTGAACTAAAATGGATGAAGAATCCATTACTTAAGAAATCATATTTATAAAAGAGTAGGGATCTTCTTACTACATTTACTGACTAAGACATCAAAGGGATAATACATTTAGGGGAAGTCTGGAATATGAGACAGGAAAAAGCATAAAAAAATGCGATCTAATGAAAATATTGACACATACTTGGAGTTATCATAAATAATATTGATTTTTTTTTCGCCCCCAAGTTTCAAGAAACAACATACAATTCCTAGGTCTTCCCAACCTTTCCCTTTGTACTTCTGTTTCAAATAGTAATAGAATCACAGACTGCACAAGGTTGGCACAGATTCATCTGCCATTTTCAGGGCAGGATCATCTATAGTTGATTGCTCAGGGCCATGTCCAATTGAGTTTTGAATATCCCCAGAGACAGAAACTGCAGTCTTCCTGGGAACCTATTCCACTTTTTGATCACATCACTAAAAAGTTTTCTTTTATAATTAGAAGGAATTTCTTGTATTTTAGTTTGTGTCTCATGCCTTTTTTCTTTGTGTGTTACTGAGAAGAGTTGGATCACATCTTTACTCTCTCCCATCAGGTATTATGCACATGGATAAGGATTTATGCACATGGCCTTGAGCTCTCTTTTCTCCAGGCTGGAAAATTCCAGTTCTCTCTGCCTCTCTGTGAATAACGGGTGTTCCACATTTCCTTAGTCATTTTGGTGTCTCTAAAACCTTAAAGTACATAAATTTTCTGACAAACTAAATATCCTTGCCATGCTTACAGCAACAGAACATATCAGACTTCAAAAAATTTGCATTCCTCTGAAATCAATTCTTTTCAAGTCAGAAATTGGACAGTTACTTTAATTGGAGAAACAGTGTTGCTCTTCCAGGAACCATCTTTCCTTCTCTCCCATCATGTAAATATTGTTCTACATCTGCAAAACCTACAGGAAACTTATTAAAAATTCTTTCTTCCATTGCTGACATTAATATCCCAAGAAAAAGTATTGATGACTTCTGACTGATGAAAGCATAAAAGCTTTAAATATGTTTTTCTTACATATATTAGGTTTCATAGAGTAACTTAACATTAGAAATGTAATTAGAAAGCACTGTAAATTCCCTTAACTTTTGATCTATATTATGCTCTCAGAAAACAAAACTGCATAAAAACTTTAGGGATTTCAGTCTAATGTTGTTCCTTAGAAACATTGTGTTTCCACCTATGAATATTTGATGTTTGATTTATATATCCCTGGATATTTCATTTCAGAAGTAAAATGAACATATTTATGTAATCCCACAGGCAGGTTCAGTTGACCTCCTTTTTTTTTTTTTTCCCAGAGAAATGGGAGCCAAACTGTGGTCTTTCTTTAAGTGGGAAGTTTGGCCTGAACTAAAGTTTCCTTCAAAACAATTGTATTTCTAATATTTGATTAAATACACAAACTAAATCATAATGCCTTTTTTACTTCTTCATACAACTAGTAACACATCTACTAAAAATATATGAGGAATACAGTTAAGGAAAGATTTGTAATTGTAATCTAGGTGCATATTTTTCCAGTTACTGAAATGACACATATTAATGTTGCCTTTATAGTTGTAATAACACCAACTTATAGACTGATAATCAGTCTCTACCCCAAACAGTTAACAAGTTAGTATTATGATAGGTGCAAGAATAATCAGATATTGTAAGAGTGGGTAAGATGCAATATCACATTAGCTTTCTCAGTTTCTAATGTTACTCCTTAATATTCACAAAAAAATATTATCTTTATTCTAGTTAAAGAAAATTGCTACAACTAAATGGATGTTGCACTTATTCATAAGTTATTAAATAAGAGTCACCAGATGGTGCTGTAACACCTAATTTTATGAAGTCCTTTGTCTGAACAAACAACAGGCTCACTCTTCAGCCACAGCAAAAACTACATTCTTTCTAGCTCAATGATGCACTTCACTTCAGGCAGAGCTTTTGTAAGCAACTTAAATATGTGCTATCTATCTTGGTTTCATTCACCAATCATTCTGGTGAGATAAGAAAATTTTATGTGTTTGGACTGAGAATCCTAAAACAGATGAATTTTCTGCATGCAATGTGTCGCTGTGAGAAGAAAAGTAGGTGGTGTAAAAGTAACACCTTAAGAACATAAGGTAAACTGATAATTTAATTCTCAAGATTGACTATCCCTTGGCAGAAGGCTAACAGTTTGCCAATGATATTTAAAGAAAAAAACAACAAAAAACCACAAAACCAAAAAAAAGTCTTATTTTATCCCTGATTAGTTATACAGCAAAGAAAACTTCCTAATTGGAACTGGAAGACTTGAATTTGTGGATGAAAAAATAATTCAAAATTAGTCCTCTAGGATGAGATTCACCTCAGAACACATCCTAGTGAGTCTAAGTCCAGACTCACTCTTTATTTACAACAATTTGGATAATATTAACGGAAGATTATCCAGTTCTGTCTTTTACAGAGCAGACACATTTCTTACTAGTAAAGCAAGATGGTTAGTCTGCATAGTTTCATGGGCAAGATTTCTCCCATCAAGGCCATATTTAGAGATAAGTTGTGTTTAGTACCCAACACGTTTCTATATCCCCTCATTCTATGTCGTTCTTTGCATGGAGATAGCTAGATTTGATTTTTACTATCACTGTGAGCCAAGAATAGCAGTGATGAACTTGGCACTGAGACACTGTAAAGACACAGCAATACTACACATAAAAACATTCAGAATGAATCTGGTCATTTAAAAGCTGAATGACTTGTCATGCTGAATTACTACAAATGAAGCATGATTGATTGATTATACCCTGTCATAAGAAGTTTCCTCAAAGCAAAGGAATTAATTTAAATAAATGCAAGGTAGTACTATACTTGGGAAAATGTAACATCAGTGGGATGGACAATGCTGATAAGTTCTGGCTAAGAAATTGATAGAACCACAGACCTGACAACTGCATTATAATGCACAGAACTCTTTCTATTTATAAAGAGGTGGCTCAAGCAGCAGAGTAAGTGATAAAGCCTTAGTAACACTTAACTCTGAAGTCAATTATTTAATTATTGTCTTAAGATTTGGTAAAACGAAAAAAAAAATAACCCCCCTAAAATTTATAACCTGGGATGTCTGAGAATCAGTGAAGAAATAGTTTAAACATTACAAATCAGTGAGAAGATCAATATGAAACAGCCTACAAAGTGAAAGAATGTAGGCTTGAAACTCCAGCTGATTCTGTGAAGGACTCCCAATGAGAATGGATACAATTTGCCAGAGAAGACGTAACACTGGAAGTGCAGCTACAGAGAATTTAAGTGCAGACATAAGAAAAATGACTAGATTTGTCCCATTATTGTTTTTCCATCGTTTTTTTCCTATATTTTTCAAAATCCTTTACAGATTGTTGTTACTATTTGTGTAATGTGATAACAGTCTAACATGGGAGTCATTTCACCTCTCAAAAATATTTAACTGACACCTGAAGCTTTTTTGACTATTAATGTATTTATATCACTAAGTTACTGAAAGAGGACTTTACGCAGCCCATTCTCCAGGCTCAATTACCGTGTATGCTATTTATGCAGCTTTAGATGCATAAAGATCCTCCTTGTTGTTTTAAATATCCATCTCACATACGGGCAAGATTCACTTTCTTGACTAAATTTATCCAATAAACTTCCAGGCATTACATGATAGATTTCTTTCATGGCAGATCCCTGTAATTTTTGGAAAGGTCTTAAATGTAAATTAACTCCAGATAGCAACTGCCTTTATCAAACAACTCAGGTCCAAAAGGTGATTAATAAGCATGAGGAGCCATGTGAGGCTGTTGTTTCCATCTATGACAAAGAATATGTGTCCACTTTGAGTACCTGCATCGGGGCCGGTATTGGAGTGTGAAGCTCACTGTTTTGCTTGCATAACCATCACATTAACCCATGTAGTATTATGGCAAATGATTTCTCACCTTCAGTAGAGGATCTGCAGCAGTAGTAGTGGTTGTAGGCTTGTTGGCTATGCTTTCATTTTCAACAAAGCCTTTATGGAAGTATTCTTTATGGATTCACGTCATTTTTTGGATCTTGTGAGTCATGTTGGCAATGTAGTTATCATAAGAAGTTCATGTGTGGATATGTGGAAGTGAAGAGCATGCAGTAGACAAGATACAAGAGCAACGGTTAAAATGGAATCTGCCCAACCTTTCATTCTTGAGTTAGCAGTCTGATTTTACTGGGAAATGTCAGGGATTTGAATAAAAGTTGGATCACAAGTATAAGATCGTAATATATTTTGCAGCAGTTGTAATTTCTCCAATTAGCTTAGAGAGTCTGAGAGAAAGTCTTAAGGTTGTGGTTTATCCCATTTAAATTTAAGAATGAAAATAAGAGTGTGATCTCAACTAGACAGCTCAGGTCATTGATAGAATGAAATGAGCACTTCAAGGTCTCCAATGAGAATTTCTAAATGTGGACAGATGATAATGCCTTCTTATTTCCCCCTAACAGCTCACTATCTGGTAAGACTGTTCATTAATTTAGCTGTAGCTTATCCCAGGATGGCAAAGGTCTCCCCTAAGTCCTTGTATCATATCTACCCTATCCATTCAGATCTCTTGAACATTCCAGGTGCTACATGTGACCTCTGAATCCTACTCTTACCTAAAAGAACCAAATCCCTACAGACTCTGTTGTCTATATTGGCTAGTTTTCCCTTGACTTTGTGTAAACATGTAGCTTATGTTTCGATGCCTGTGAATTGATTCCATTGCCTAAACATAGGTATTTAATGCCATTCAAAATGACCTATGGTGTCTGAGACTTCCATATGGGTTTGGTGGCTATAACACAGGGAGACCAACACCTTTCTGTGGTGGTACTGAAAGCCAAACAACTTCTAATAGAGTGTTTCAAATGGTTACTTTCTTCAGCTGCTACTAAGTCCTTAATAAAATAATAGATAATATAATATAATAATAATGTATCCATTAATATATTTTCCTCATTTGACTCAAGGCAATGATACTGAGCTATTAAAATTCCCAGATCTTTTGCTGTAAGTGTCATACAATCTGTTGTTTCCTAGACTATACTTGTGGAAATGATTATTCCTACCTAATTGTAGGACATCATCATATTTTATCATGCTGCTTTTCCAATTTGTTAGAGTCATTTTCATTTCTAATCTTGTCTTCTTATTGCACTGGCCAAAATGTTATTAATAAGTAGTGTTGACTGCTGAGTAGAGCCTCGTAAAACATGATACGATGAATCCTAGCTATTTGTCAAGGCTTATTAATATTAAAATGTGAAAATCTTTTGTAGAATCAAGATATGAGAAATATAAAACTTCTCGTCTATCTACAAGATTTGCTGCCTCATCACAGAAAGAAAAAAATCATAGAATGGTTTGACAAGAGTTATTAGTAAGTTGTTCTTCACATGTTGCTGTTATTTACCTCCTTGTTATCTTCTGTGTTGTTACAAACATTTTATTTGATTACTCATTTTGATACTTTCCTGGTCTATATTTTATTTCCTTTTTGCCTATTTCCCCATCATTTTCCATTTCAAAGATAGGTGCTATTTATTTTTGTTTTGTCTTGTGTTCTTAGTCTTTAGGACCTTTTCCATCTTTCATGAGTTCTCAAAGATAAACACTAACAGCATATCTCTAAAGTAGATAAAGCAGATGTCCCTAAGTGCATTCATAGTGTTGCATTACTTAAGACTTAGAATCTTTGCTCCAAGAATGAAATTCAAAGTAATGAGATAACCATCTAAAGGGTGGTATTTGTAGATGAGCAGAAATGGAATTCAGTTGTTAGCATCCTCAGTGTTTGGTATATATACCAGAGAAAGAAATGAATTTATTTTAGATCTTTGCTGTTGCAAGATCTCCAACCTCATTATTTAGGGAACTCAAGTTAATCTGGATTCAAGAGCAGAAATGCCCTCTGAAGGTATAAACATGAATAATAACAGGAAGAATAAAGCCTCTTTCCTCTTTCCCAGGCAAGTGAGTTAATACCTAAATTATTAAACAAAGAAAGTACCAGTAGCTTTAGGCAGTAGAACAAGCACAGACTAAACACGACTTGAAACTTTAGCATTTCTGAGAGAGGTACTTTCTTCCTGAATCTTTAAGTCTTCTTCAATATCACTTCCCAGTTGATTTTCTTGTTCTTACCTGACTTCTTAACTCTTCAGGGCTGGTATGAGTTCTGTTGGTTATCTAGTTTTTACTAGCAATTTTAATGAAACGTTCAGTCTTGATATTGTTTGCTGAGGAATGTCTCTGCAAAATGATGCAACAATTATTTTCTTTCTTCCTACTTGATAAAGATTTCTTCATAACAGTGCTAATTTTATATGATTTCATGCATCAACCTCTTAATTTTCAACCTACAGGTTTTCCTACTGTTCTATATTTATCATCTGTCATTTGCCTGGTTGCCATTTTTGGCATATTTCTTTAAAGTTAGGTTAGTGAAGAACTCTTGATTGTAAAAAATGATTTCTCCTCTATTTATTGTCCTTCTCCTACACACATTTGAATTTCTATTTTGAAATGATCTGGCTTTAAGACCCTGCAATTATATAAAATACAAAAGAAATATTATAAAACATAGCAATAGCTACAGAAATATTTTCAAGCTATATTACTGTATCCAGTGTTTGTGTCAGATGTGGAAAAAAGTCATAGAGAATAGCTGAAAGGATATTATTTTATGATAAAATATGAAAACTCAAAGAAATTATAATGATATGGCACTATAGTAGTGACACAGGCAAAAAATTTCATATCTGTTCTCTTTAATGAGATAAAATGACTTATTTTTGAAACTGCTCATACTTGTGAGATTGAATGTTTATCAGCCTTTAGAATGGTTATAGGAGGAGCTAGCTACCCTTATGCTAGAGTACCTCTTTGTGTCTGTTCCTGTGCTTAATTTCTGTTGTTTGACATGTATAAGTCTATGACTCCTAACTCTCTTCTAGCAAATTCCCTTTTACTCCTTATCTGTTTTTAATTCACTATTTCTGATATTGGTTCTTGATCTTGGACTTACCTTTTCACCCATCTCCAGAGTCTGTGTTCTTCCCTGGACTTCTCACTGCTTCAGAGCTACTAAATATTTACACAATGTTATGAATATAATGAAGGCTACCAAATCCTATTTTTTAGTAACAGCCACATCAAAAGGTCTGTTTACACAATTTTAATTGTTGGGATTTTTTTTTTCCCCCATGTTCTGGTGACACCAAGTAGCCATAACCAGTAGATTCTGTTGTATTGGTTCTGTGTGCCACTTTTTACAATGTAACATTAAATGACTTTAGACTGTTACTTTCTTAAAGTGTTTTAGACTTAGTTCTGTTATTTTGTAATACTTCATTTTATGTTCAACATTACAGAAAACATCTATAAGATTATCAAATATTTAACTGTGAAAAGAAAATCTATAATAGGAATATCTCTTCTCTGTGGATGCAGTGTAAACAATTTGAATGTAACACTTGTCAATGAGTAACAGCAGGATTCGCTTTTGTACTGTGAATTAATTTTCATATTTCAGGCAACAGAATTTTAGTGCTGCTTACATGTCGCAGTGATCAAAAAATTCCTCTTATATCCACTGGATGTTTAAAGTTCAATTCATCTTAACAATAGGTATATGGTGCCATATGAGATAGCCTAGTATGTTTGTAACAGCTATATGTGATTGACTGAAGCTGCATAGGACCTATAGGAAATTTGTGTCACACAGGATAGGAAGCTGAAAACCCAGCTAGTCACACCCAGGGTATGACTAGACATGAAAATTACCTGACTGAAGAAAATTCAAAGTTCATATAATAATGTAGATCTTCAGGTTCCTAAATGTAGGCACCTACACTCTGATCCTACCAAGATTTGAGTAGAGGTGTAAGTGTTTCTTCACCTAATACCACCTTTCTCTGATAAAGTCTTTATGACAGAAAGGCCGAACCTCAGAAGCTCTGTAATATACACACATGCTTCCTCTAACAGTTGCCATCAGCTTGGGACAGATTAGAAGCATTTTGAAGGTTGCTAATCACAACCTGTGATTAGATTCTGTATTCTGTGAGTCACATAACAGATTTCAGTTTGCAGAACATAAGTATTTAGTGTCCTTTTGTATGCTCTGTGATAGCTGGTGTTCCAGGAAGTTTTGAGTTTCCTGTAAGACCTACATATCTTCTGGACATTCCCTATCCACTTGTGCCATTGAGAGGGAGGAGGTAGAGATACCGAGAGCAGTGAGCTGAGCCCAGAAAGAAAGGAGAGACAAGAGAGGGAGATCTTAAAGTGCTGGTTGTATTTTTCTCATCACCCTACTCTGTTTTTGTTTTCTGTCTGTTCTGTTTCTAGTAGGTAGTAGAATAAGCTTTTCTTAATTTCCTGAGTGGAGTAGCCTGAACTTGTAATTCATAGTGAGCCTTCCCTTGTCTTGATGCACAAGGTCCTTGGTTATCTTCCTCTCATCTCACTGGGGCCTTTGCCATCCTAAGGCAGGGATGGACAGCAAGAGGCTATGTGGTGTTTTGCTGCCAGCTGGGCCTGAATCATGACAAAACTCAATTGGGAAGACTGACTTTGCTGCCATTCAGTGAGTTCTCAACTGGCTTGAGAGTAGGGCAGAGAGGAACCTCATGATGTTCAACAAGAGCAAGTGCCGAGTCCTGCACCTGGGAAGGCACCAGTACAGGCTGGGGGTTGGCCTGTTGGAAAGCAGCTCTGCAGAGAGGGTGGACAGCAAATTAAATGTGAACTATCAGTGGCAAAGAAAGTCAATGGCATTACGAGAAATGTGGCCAGGAAGTTAAAGGAGCTCTTCCACTCCGCTCTAATAAAGCCACATCTGAAATACTGTGTGCAATTCTTGGCTCTCTAGCTCAGGAGAAAGACAATTTCTGGAGACAGTCCTGCAGAATGCTACAAAGATGATAAAGGGTTTGGAATTAATCTATTACAAGGGAAGATTGTGGGACATGGGGTTGTTTAGCCTAGAAAAGAATGAGGGGACTTTATCAGTGTTTATAAATACCTAAGAAGAATATGTTGTAAAATCAAAGAACGATAGGGTTTGTAAGGGACCTCTAGAGAAGAGGATGGGGCAAGTCTTTTTTTCTGTAGTGTCCAGTGATAAGACAAGAGGCAACGAGCACAAACTGGAACACAGGAAGTTCCACTTGAACATGAGGGAAAACTTGTCTTCTATGAGGATGAAAGAGCACTGGCACAGAGATGGTGTGGAGTCTACCTCTCTGAAGGTTTTAAAAATGCACCTGGACACATTCATGTGTGACTTGATCGAGGCGAGCCTGCTTTAGCAGGAGTTTTGACTGGATGATCTCTAGAGCTCTCTTCCAACCCCTACCATTCTGTGCTTCTGTGATTTTTTTTCCTATGAAACTACATTGTTATATCTTGATTTAAACTTACTACTGTTTAATTGAACAGGAGTATCACATGACATCAAGGATTTTTTTTTTTTCCAAAACCAGTTGTCTCTTGGGTATATATGCAAATGTTGCAACATTAATTATACACAAAAAATAGCATCTAATTCAGTATTGAAACACATGATTGGGGCATGGGAATGAGTCTGTTGATCTGCCTAAATTCCTTATCCAAATTACAAAGTACAGCTATGATTCTATTTTCTAATGATTTGTTTAACACTTATGCATTGTCTCTATAAAGTAACCTTATCCTGGTTTATAATAACTGTCTGGTGGTACTGCCTCATTTTCTGTTTTAAAAAGTTGACTGTAATTTGACATATATTGAACAATAAGAGAGTAAATTGCCTGTTTTCTAAGCTGGAGAAGTTTGGGGTCACTTGGAGAAAGACGACTGAGACTTAAGCGTTGTGAGAAAATGTAAGTTTCTAATCTGTAATTCTTCTGTGAAGTATTTTCTCAAATACTAAAATAAACTATTTTCCTTCTTCTTTCCATCATTTAGATTCATAAACAGAAATTTCCAAAGGTTAGACTAATCTAATACTGTTGCCAGCAGAATTAGAGGTTAGTTTGGTTAAGAGGAACAGAGGACAGGGAGGAAGATTTAGATATCTGCTCAAGTTCAGAACCAACTGTAAAAAAGATCTGTTACTCACAGATACTTTTTTGACATAACTGCTTTTGTGCGAACAGAAGAATAAATAATTTGGGACAGCAGAGTGGCTTAATATGTTTTGAAGGACTTTGAGAAGAAAATCTTATTTGAAGAAAGAGAAGAGCACAAAAGATATATAGAATAGAAATAAAGAGACAAATCTCCTGAAACTTTCAAACATATATTGAAACAAACATAAATATTTAATTGCAACCCTAGGATGACTACTCTTTTTATTTTTGTAAACTAAGTCATTAACCAAAAAAAAAAAAAAAAGAAAAAAACCCTGGAGATATATTCTCTTTTCTTGCCATCTCTTTCATAATTATGAAAGTTAGTATTATGCAATCAAATTCCATGCAATTTAGTATGTGTTCATACAACACACATACCGTTTTCCTTACTTAAACTTCTTAAACTTCTTCCATCCTCAATGTTCCAGATGTACTGTTTTTTTCTAAAGGTGAACTTTTCCATGGTCTCAAGATTGCTTACAGTAACTAATGCTATATCTGGCAATGTATTTAATGATAATTTCTTGAATACAAAATCAAGCATTCCTGTGACTTTAGGATCTATTCTTGTAACATTAGTCAGTTTTAAGCTCAGTGGTTGATAGTAAGAACTTCCATCTAAAAAAAGCCTTTAGATAATTTAGTGTTGAGTAAATGGCAGGATAAGCAGAGAAGAATAGATGTATCGGAAAATATTCCTGAAAAGGCCTCCATCAAACATGGCACTACTTATTTTAATGTAGAGATATTTAATGAAAAGCATTTTTACACTTATGAATAAGCTTAAAATCAGTTTTCCACTTAAACTGGGGAGAACTGGTTTTCTGTGAAACAATTGATGAATAAATATTATTTGAAGTTTGGACTGAGATGGGAAAGAGAAAAGGAAAAAAAAAGAAATCAAAAAAATTTTAATTTAGGAGACATTAAAGGGCTTAAAAATTATTTGGATGGTTTACAGACAATAGACCAAGACTTACTTTTGTATAGGCTTACAGCTTCAGTGTTATTAGTGAAAATAATTAGTATTTAATAGCATTGTACTGCCAGATACAAAATTACTTTAAAGAACTTAGGTCAGCTTATTATGTGTGTCTACAGTTCCAAAATTGCCATAGCAGATAAAACTGTTAAACTAAAGATAATGTTTCAACAGATCAGACAAAACCTTTAGGGCAGATTTAAGATCTTTTAAAACTGAGATTACTGTTTGTGGTGCGTATACTCTGTGAATAAACAATAACATTTCAGATCTGTCTTTGCATACAAATATAAAGAAGAGTTAATAGAAATTTTTCATCAAGCTTTTCAGTGAGAAAAAGATGATAGTTTTTATCAGTTACAATGATGTAAAAAACACTTATCTGTTGTGACAACGTTTTAGGGATTGAAATAAAATATTAGTGCTCCAGAATATTTTCAAATACAATTAAAAATTGATTTTTATTTAAATTTTGAAATTATTTCTATAATAGGTAATGATTTCTTCCTAGTGATTGTAATGCAGTAGGTTCATATTTTGTTGGGTCATAGGAAATGAAACAGTCTATACATGTTTAATTTTGTGTTTAAGAGATCAAAGGCAGCTTCCAACTATATCATATTGAAATATGTTATCTTATTTTCTAGATCAAACTATGTCTGTACTGAAATAAGAATATTTATTTTGACTTCAAATAAGAATTAAATTAAATGGCAGTTTGTTGAAGTTACCTGATAAAATGGCATTCCTGTATTTTGATCATCTATTCAGCAATAAGCTAAGTATAAATATATAGCTATGAAAACAGCAGGCATCCTTCATGAACAGTTTTTCATTAGATTACATTAAAGTAATAGGATCATTTTACATTAGAATTCTGGTAGCAGAACAACCTATGGAGAAATTATGACCTAGATGGTATGTTAAGGCATTTATCTGTGACTAAAACAATAGCTAAAGTGATCTGAGGATTATTTTCTGAAGGCAACACAAACCAGGCCATAGTGTCTGTGTCTGTTCAATAGAGGTCTCATTCATCCATCCTGCCCCACAGCTGGACAGAGCTATGGACTCTGACTGTGTGAATAGTTCGCATCCTGTGCTAACCTCTGAATTGTCTTCAGCTAGGAAATTATTTGGCCTCATCAAATCTGTGACAAGGACCACTCTAATTTTATTGGCACAGATCGTCATGTTCCCATGGTTATCATGATCAATATTCCCTGGCACAGTTTGATTTATAAGTATAATTGTAAACATTGATAATTGCTTGACAACTGTTTTACCTTCTACTTTCCTTAAGTATTAATCTTTTTTAAAAATTATTAATTCCTAAATGTTTCGTCCACCACAATTCATCTTTCTATGGCAAATTCCAAGATATCTTCACAAATGCACAGTCACTGCTGGGCTCCAGAGAACATGTTTTTAATTAACTGCTCAGGACTATAGTATGTAGGGTTATGTTTGGGTACATTATTAGGCCCAAGGCAGAGAGGACACAGAGAATGACACTTAATTGTGATTTGAAACAACCTGGACTTTGAAATGCTCAAATTCACTGAAAATAGGAGTAATTATTTGGTAAATGAACTAGAAATTATACAACTATCTTGCAATTACTGACTGGAAAAGAGCTTTTGTAGGAAAAGAGATGAATCACATACTGTAGCAATCATCCACGCAGTATCAGGACAAAAACATTTCTGTCCCCCTGAGATCAGAACAGATATATCAGAAGCAATATTTCAGGTTCAGATTCAAAACTGTATCCAAACTCAGCAGCTGGCCATCCTCACTATAATAAAGCAAACCAACCCCCTGTATTTTGGCTTGTTGAAAACCTGAATTGAAATGTTTTTTGTTCTGGATATCCTCTGATTTCCATATGATTGATTTGAATATCATTACAAGCTAGGAGATTCCCATAAAATCTGGTCATTTGTTCTCCCTTTTCTAAGCTTGATGCTTCTTATCAATTGCTCTTTATAAAAACTGTGAAAGCTCAGATGATCACTAGCAAATCATAACATACCTTCTTCATTTTTGATCTAGACTGGTGGATTAACTGAACAGTGGTAAGCACAACTGCAAGGCAAATACAAATCAATGCTTGAAAAGAAACATTTTACCAGTATTCAGTTCTGAGAGGATACATAAAGATGTATTTTAAAATCTAAGGTGTATGCTGTGAAGTGTAGGAAATGATCATGTGTTTGTTTTCTTTCCAAACATCAATATTTTAATAAGTGGAGACATTTAAATTGCTAATTCTTTATACACTATCTTAAACAAGCTGGATTTGAATGTTTCGTAGGAACCCCCATATCTGAAATATTCATTGGATTATTTACAGAATCTAGTTAACTTTACTCCAAATTTAATCTTATAGAATTGTTTACACTAAGACTGGGAAAAAGAAGTTAACAAAGCAGACATTTTTCTACTACTTTAAATTCATTGAGCAAGATGACAGGTAAGAGAGAATCCAATTCAGAGTTAACCAGATAGTCATATAGTCAGTATTTTGACCAACATCCAGATACTGAATTGTCCAAGAATGTGACTGCCATCTTAATTATCTGTTGCTTCCCTCTGGCAATACTGCTAATGTGTTTTGAGTCATTATCAGATTAAATACTTCAAAGTGATAAAAGGCACCGACTTGTGAGGCATTTATAATGATATACCCTAAACTTTTAATTGCTTGAGACTGTGCTCCTACCTTTCATTTGCTTTATGCTACATACTTGGCCCTTGATATTTTTTAAATAGACTGAATAGGATACCCATTTTTCTCTAAACAAAAAAAGTGAAAAATCAATGAGGTGAGAAGACAATCCCTATAATAAATAAACAAAACTATAAATAAATAAGAGGAAGGGAAAGTTTATTGTGGGATAGAGCTAGACTGTTTCACATTATTTTGGTGGAATATCAACAACTGGTTGTAGCAGCAACAAGAAGGTGGAAAGATGTTAATTGCACATTGCTGGAGCCAGTAATATATTCTCAAGAGTCTGAGATTACTTCTCTTGAGAAAGAAAATATTGAGGGCATTTGTGGAAGGGTAACAAGTTCTTGGAATCACTGAGCTTCTTTTTGTTTGCTGAATGAAAGATCTTTTTTTTCTGTCTGAAGAACAGTGAATTTCATTTATCTTTGCTCTAGAAGTACTAGATTTGTTACCAGTAAAAACATGGGATAACTTGCAGCATGACCATCTGTTTTCAGGAAGCCTTGCTGCATTGAGACAGTGGTAATAAAGGGCAGAGGCTTCTAGCGTAGTCACAACTACTGGGAAGATAGCACTCTCTGACATGGACTTAGGGCTGAGAATGCAGACAGAAAAAAATACTGAATTTCTTACCTCTAAAGCTGAAGAGTTGTGTTTTTTCTCCTTCAGAGCTCATGAATCTTGTATTCTTGACTACCCAGTGACAGAGCTTCAACAAGAGGGGAAAAGGGTATCCCAATTTTCTTTTTTCTTTCTCATTTCCTTCTTTCTTCCCTTAAGCTTCTGTGGTAATCAGGCCACACTTCTCGGGGGGGGGGGGGAATAAAGTGATTTTTGTTTGAAATCCTTTAGATTAAGGATACTGAACTCAAATCTCCCAAGTGATTTCTTTAACCAGGAGTCTGTCATACAAAACATGAGCAATGCCTCCCCTCATCACCTTTCTCTGACAGCTGTGTTTTAAAGGCAGAACAGTTGAAACTGTTTTATAAGTGGCTCAGTGTCAGACATACTCAAAGTACAAGTTTCAGATCTTCAGTCCTACTGTGTTGGTCTTAGGTAATTTATGAATTCTATGAGAAGTTAGTTGAGGGCTATGTATCATCAAGACAAGGGAAAATAGCAGCTCTAGGCATATGCAAAACTGGAATTCCAGGCAATTAGGAAAGTTTTCAGTCAAAAACAGTTAGGCAAGGAAATTTAGCTGCTTGCTGAGCATGAGTGTTTTAAATGGCAATTAAAACGTGCTGTGTGCAAACTTGACCCACAATGCTTTAAAACAGCCAACATTTTTTTTTCATTGTATGTGCTTTGTCCTAGTTTATTCTATAGTACCTGATTTACTTCTGTTATCTGTCATTCTTAATGTTTTTTTTTCCTGAAACATTGACTTTCTTTTAATAGTATGGTACTTCTTCCTTTTATTCCTGACATTAATCTTGTTCCTTTTTCTGAATCACAGTAGGTATAAGTTTTGATGTAAGCAATATACTAGCCTTTGAATCTTTCCAAATTCCATAAGCTGAATTTTTACTGTCTTGTACCTTCAGACATCAGTATCATAGCAAGTATTTTTATTAGTACAACCTGTGTATGAGTAGAAAAACTATAGATTTAGCTTCTCTTCTTAATTAGGTTTAAGTTACCACTTTTATTATTTGTTACAAAATTAAATTTAAAAAATGACTGCTAGTACAGCTGTAGTCCATAAAATTTGAGAACTTAATGCTAACAGCTGTTTGGGGACAATTTTGCTCTTGATAAAATGCATGAGACAATAGATTAACTTTCTTTCCCCAATTGTTAGTGTAACTGGGGATGAGTTCACTCAAGAAGATGGATAAAGTAGAGCTAATAAGATCACAGGGTGGTTAAAACTAATTTTATGAACTCGATGTTAAAAAGAATAGATTAAGAAAAAGCCAATATAACTTAGAGCCAATTAAAAAAAAAAAAAAACAAAACAGGAGGCTAGCGTAAATAAGTCATTCACTTTACCTTTCACAGTAATACAGAATTACCTTCCATTCTGGGAAACCTTGCTGACTGCAAGAGGATTTTTTGTTGTTTGTTTTTCAGTTTAATATTTTTTTCTTATTGACTCCCAAAGCATTTTAGAGATCAGTGTTAGATTGAATATCTGACTTCAGATAAGTCAATTTGGATGAGACAAATCTCAGGTTGGTTGACTGAGTGGGTGAGAAAAGCTTAACAATATTTTGCTAGAGGTCATTTCCATGATATCCTGTTACAATTTTGTAGTTGTGAGTCACAAAATATTATTACATTGGTTGATCCACCTGACATAGCTGTTGAGAAAATGAGTTACTCTTTGTATAGAAAGAATCAAATCCAAAAGAAACAATTCCACTTCCTCTGTTCCAATACGACAGTGAGACATACAACAGCATGAATGGTGCATACCTAAACTGTATATAATATCTCTCTTCAGTTTACGTTATAAATAAGAAAATCCTTGAAGTGTTTTGGTAGAGGAGTTTTATTCTCTCACTCTCTAGTTTCAACAATAGGAAAATCAAGATCAAGGACAGAAGTAAGATTCCAAATTCTACCACTTTTCCTTCTTCAAATAAGAGCTATGTTTATTGCTCACAAATAGACTTCTAGTAATTCAAAGATAATAATTTATTTTCCTGTGTTTGTATTTGTTTAATTTGCTTACTCATTATTTACTCATTGAATTTGGCAAAATTGTAATTGAGAACTCAAACTAACCACAGACTTAACCTGTTTTAATGATTCCAGGATGTACCTCAGTAGAGCAAAATGCACATATCAAATTATCAGATTTATTTTGTCAGAAAATAAAAGTGGGATATATCCTAGCTAATTTAACAATTTAGATAGATACATCTCTAGATTAAGCTATGTGTATAAACTCCTGTTGGAGTTGATGAATATCTACATCTCAGTATGGCTGTTAAACAGAGATACTATCTTGCATATCTTCCCTGGCTCTTCATCTAGACATCTGTAAGCCTCCTATAACATCAGTCCCATGAGGATATCTTTGACGCCTTAGAGCATCTCAAATGACAGTAGACAGTTATGATCAGGCAATAAAATCAAACCTTTAGTCTGAGTTTAGCCTGGATTTAGACCTCCTAGAGTGTCATGTTTCTATGATTTGAAGCTTAGGTCTAATATAGCACTGTGGCCTAACCCTGGCTTATGCATCTGAGAAAATGGCCACACTATGGGACATTCTGCCCCCTCCCTCTTTGAAAGCAGGATAGTCACAGTAGTTATCCATTCCAACAAATTTCAGATGTAAAATTGAAGTCTGAGTTCCAAAGTCATTCAAAATAGTCTTACTCTGGTGTATTCTGGACACTTTATTTTCAGTGAGCACACAAGACTTTTCTCAAGGTGTATGCAAGGGAACAAAGAGACAATGGAGCAATGGTAAAATAAAATGTATGTACACATTTGCAGATGAAGAGGAAAGAAGAAGTTATGTGGCCTTAAACATCTTCTTCCATTTGTACCATGAAACTAAACCAATTTTATTACATTTAAATATAGTCATAAAATGAATTTAAAGAAACTTTAAAAAAAAAAAAAACAACAAAAAAACAACAACCAAAAACTGAAATAACTATCAGGAAATCAACCCAAAGAGTGTGATGAATTGCCTAAAAAATGTTCTGCCCTCTTTCAAGGCCTATCCTAAATAATTTGAGAACAGAGGTGACATTTAAAAGCAGAAGGGAAGGTGGATAGGAAGATCAGAGCAGAAAAGATTAATTTTTTGTGCTGCAATGTAATACCATCATTTTTCTTAATTATTCTTGACATTCCACCTATTATTCTGTGAGCTCACTTGGAGCATAGAAGGGAAAAAAATGCCAGTTGTTTTTCAGAATAAAATGTGAAGAGGTACTTGCTGTCAGCTTTTATGGCTGAAGTCTGCCCTTTGATACACAGAACCATAGCACCACCTTTCTAGTAAAATTAGCTATTATGCTTGCAGATGTGCAGCCCAGGGCAGATTGTGCAAAATGATGTGAGTGGTGCGTTTGTGTGGAAGAAAGCAAGTGGAGTAAACTTAATTTCATGTTAAAAGAGGAATGCTGAAGAAATGGTGAAGAAAACAACTATTAAGGGTTGAATTAACCCTCTAAGAACTTTTATTGAATTTTGGACGCCAAAATAAATAGTACTTATCTGTGTAGGGCGTTTAAATTCAATGTATTCTTTAAATGCTCGAACTAATATTATAATTATCTATCTATCATAATGAAGCATTAATTTCCTCAGGTCCTCTAGAGTGCTGTTGTAAAACAAGGATTCATAATTGCTCATCAGTACTAACATGAAAAGGGCATATGAGTTATGCCAAGAAACCTACAATTTTCATAGAAATATAGAAAACAAAGAAGAAAAGTCTATCAAACCACTACTAGTATAAAATTTTACCTTCTTAATTACTGTACCTTCATTTCACTGGGTTCTTTAAAATTCAATTTCTATACTTCAGTGAATTGTGATATATAGGTCAGAATAAACTGCTAGCCCACAAAATTAAACCAATCATGATAATCACTGATCTTTAAAGAAAATAATAAATAAAGTCTATTTAATAAGAATTACACAACTATATATTTGGGAATTAATAAACAGAAGTCACAGGAAATAATTTTACAAGGCAAAGCACATATCTGCTAGAAGGATGTTATCCATGTCAGAATGTGTTTATCTGTCTATTTATTTGTCCATTAATTAACTTATTTATTTAAGAGAATACTGACCTCTTCATGGAAGAACAGGTTCAAAATGAAAATATGTTTTTTTTCACATGAAACTTACAGAAAGTTTGATACATTTTTCAAGAAAGCAGCCATTCCTTAGATCACTCATATCTCTAATGAGATTCGTGGATGTAAGATAATGATCCTGCATTAATTTGAAATCTGTAGCAAAAGTTCATTCTGGGGAAAAAAAAGCTCCCATGTCAACCCACTATGAATGGTCAAATCTCTTGTACATTTTCTTGCCTGTACTCATAGATTCTGCCTTCCTCTTTAATAGTAGGAATTATTTTGATCTTCAGTGGTCCTACCAACCAACGTTAAAACAAAACCAAAATCACTGTTGTCACTGCTTGCTGCTTATTAATATGTTCAAGAAGGCAAACTTGCAAAGCGTTAAGCCAAAGACTTTTACTCCATAGCCCTCCCACAGTTGTGAAAGGAGACAGAGAATGACAGTTGTGAACTGATTTCCTGAAAATGTAGATGGTACTCAGGACTAGAATCCTACCCACTGCTGTATGCCTTCCTCCTCTTCCAGGAGGGCATCATTATTTATTGTGACACTGAAGCAGACTTTTGCACTCCAAGTAGGGCAATGCATAGGGGTTGTATAATGTTAACAATGTGTTTAAGTCAAGTTTGTGTAAAGAGTCTTGGAAAGAGGTTCTGGCACAGCATCAACCACCACCATGTTGCACACATCTTGTAGCCTATAATGCCCTGAATGATGTTAGGTGCCTGATTTGAGCATACAACTGCAGATACAAGGTAATGAGTGCTCTCTGGTTTATCTTTATTAAGAATGACCTAAAAAAATTGGGGATACATAACCATGGAGTTTTGTGCCATCTACCTTTGCATAGATTTTAGGGAAAGCTCCTTTAATTTCTCTTGTCATTCTTCAGAAATTATTATAGAAATAGAATTAATAAATGAAATGTGTATTTTAGATAGTATTTTTATTATTAATATGTTGTATTAGTTGTTGATGTTACTGTTCTCATCATTATTGTTGTTATGACAATTCTAATTTTAGAAAACTGAAAATAACTATTCCAAATATGTTTCAGGAAAAAAAAACAGTATAAATGTTATTTACTGTCTGGTTTGTGGACCAGATAAACACTTAGAATTGAATGAAATTATGGTAAAAAGTTATTGGTAGATATTTTTTACCTAAAAAGAACAGAAGATTGCAAGTATGTGATAGAGCCCAAGATCTCTTCATTCTGATTTCTACAAATAAAGTGAGGGTTAGAATTTGTGGTAGGTCAAACATGAACATGCTTTAAGATTCTGGTAATTTGTAGACTTTCTGAGGCAGATGTTACTTCTTCATAATTGATACAATTGTCTTTTGAAATAATGTAATTTTTAGCACATGATCTTACAGAAAATAATTCCATATCTATTACACATGGTTTGATTTTTTTTTTAAAGTTCTGTTTTAGAGGAAACAGCTGGAGTGAATAAAACATATGAGTAACATATTTTATGTATCTGGTTTTGGATGAGATGAATAGTACTGTAGATTTGTTGGTTCCTCCTTACTGATCCAGTAGTTAACTTAGATGTCTACAATGTTTGGTCTTAAGATTGATGAAAGAAAGTTGGTTAAAGGAGTCTGTGCATCGTTGAAATTTACAAGATACCTTCATAGGAAACAGAGTATTCCACATCTTCCTTACATTTTATATCTCCCATCTGAAGTATCCAGTCCTAGTTGTTTCCCCTGCTGAAGCAAATGGTCCCAGGATTGGACCTCCTGTTGCGATTCTTATTAGCTAAAAGTCCTCTGGTCTCAACTCTTTTTCTCACACATTGTGAAAATCTGGACTTGTTTAATTTATTTGCGCCTGATTGCTTGCTGCTATTAAAGGAAAAGAGTGATAATCCATGTCTTCATTAAATCTGAAATTTGATCAATGCATACAAAGTGCTGCTTTTGTACTCGCTAGAATCTATTGCCTGAAGTTGTCCCCAAAACACATAAATTTAAAATTGAAATTAGTTTGAGGGAATATATTTTTTATGTGCACAGCTTAATAAAAAAAAAAGTGCCTAAATCACCACTAATTAATTGCTAGCTATAAAATAATCAGTTCCCTGAGATCTTTTTAAAAGATTTGTTTTTAATGATCTGCATGCATTCCTGATATTTGGAAAGAAGTAAGAAAAGCCCAAGATTCCAGTCATTTCATTACACCCTGATGGGCTGTTATTCAAACAGAGTCACTAGGCCAGGAGCTACTGTAGGTGAAAAATGCGAGGTGATCACGTCTGCAATAGTGTCTAGGATTCTAGAATAAAAAGGAAAATAATCCAAAGTGGATTTCTTTGTAATTTTCAGGTAGACTGACTGTATCTCTTTCTCTGCTGGAATCAAGTCACTCCATGCTGCAAACTGATATTAGATTCTGAGTAACTTTAACACAGAGGACTTCATTCTTACTTACATGGATGCACAATTCAACTTATCCTGTAAAAATCACCTATTTTGGTTTTACATACATTTCTAGGATCACATAGAGGTCAGATTCAAGGCCTAAACTGGTAATTTCCTACCAGATTAAACAAGCTGTAATACCTGAGAAAAAAAAAAGAACTTTATACTGCTGAAGATGTATGTATACTCTGTGTAATGAGAAACATAAGGTAATTATGACGGCTTGTCCTTGATGTCCTTCAAGAGAAAATAATCTGATATAAATATTTAACAAAAGCATGACACAGAAAATTCACACTCTCCATTTAATATGTTTTCTATATTTTATTAATTTTTAAATTCTTGGATTTCTACATTTTTCTCATAGCAGAGCCTTATAACTTAAGGGGCTTTTGCCGCAGGCAAAGCACTGCTGTTTGATTTATCTTCTGCACTTTTCTTGCTTTAACAATAAGAACTTTTTTTTCAGAGAAGTGCAAAGCTGTGTTTGACCCCACAGGGAAAAAGTTTTCTTTTTTAGGAAATGTGTACAAAGTACTTAATAAGTTATGTCACTCAGTTTTACTGTATATTATTTTTTCAGTGACTACAGTTAACTTTCTGAATCCCTAGATGCCAACATTTTAATAAAAACAAGGCATTTTCAACAAAATGTCAGTAGCAAAGTGATCAAAGTGCTATGGGAGCAGTTTGGCAACAGTATGAGCTTTGAATTTCCTATTCACTTTCCAAAACATTCACTTAAAAAGCATTTATTGAAGCTGAACTGCCTTTATCAGCCTGATCAGAGCTCCATAAAGTGCATGCATGATTCAACTGCCTTTCCAAGCTTTAAAAAAATACAGCTTTGATATATGCCTCACCAGTACAGCACAATAGTTTTCATGCTCACGTTTGTTAAGATTTAGTGCAGCCATTAAAGAACAGAAGAGCTCTTTGGTGACAATTCTCAGACATACCAAATATCCCAAAGCACAACCTTCTACAAATCAGAGATTAAGGTACTGACAAAAAATTTCCACTTGATTGCAGTTTTTCCCCTTAAACTTGTGTCAGGAGTGACTATCTTTTCCATCAAATCTCTGAGGGAGTTGTTTTTTTTTTTTTACTCTATGAGAAAAATATCAACTAAGAGATAAAAAGTGACATTTTATGTGCCTTGTCCAGAAGTCACTCGATTTATTTAAAAAACCTGACCTATACATGAAGCTTGTGACATGTCTCTTGTCAAGTATTGATCACTTAAGACTTTACTGTTTGCTTACTGCTATGTCACTAATAATCTCTTTTTATTTAGTTTTGTGGCTTTGAATTCTTATCAAAACCAAGCTAATTTTTCCAGGATATTCTTGCTTTAGCTGAGTATAGGGGCTATGGAAATCAAGCCAACTAAAGCACCTTTTCTGGGCAAACAGCCTTTGTTTTCCATGAGTTCATGGTGCAAGTGGTTTGCATGCATATAGCTACTTCTGGAAGCAGCAGATATCATCAGTCTTTATGACTTTCTGATACACACTATTTCACCTCTACCTCTTGTAAGGGATGACTGAGCAATCATGCTATATTCTCTTTGAGTGACATGAGACTTTCTTGTTCAGCTCACCTCAGCATTTTGTGCTCATTTCTGAGTATGCAAAAACAATGGGACTTTCATCAGTTCTCTGCCTGGTGTCTTTCATGTGGCATTCCAATCTGCCAGTTTTTCTTTCTAAACATGTTATACTGTCATACTTTTCACTGCTTCTCCCTTTAGGATGAAGAAACTAATTATATCCTATTTTCTTAATATACCTAGTCTATTTCTGTACAGACTCAAAACATTAACAGAGACATTATTCCTGGAGTCACTGGCAAATCTTGTACAGTACTGTAAAAAGGAGAAGTAAAAGTTCATATTTTAGGATATCTGTATATATGTCACCAGAGATAAAGGATGATTATCCATATAGGATTTAGATCTGGCCTTGTTCAGAACTGGGCATATTACAATCATGGCGCATTGTAAGATGGCATTTCTGAAACTGTATTTATGTCACTCAAGTAGTTTGCAATGCAATGGTTCATTTTACACAGATTTCAAATGTAATGAACTAAGCAATGACATTTCAGGCTTCTGTTTAGCATTAATTATACACAAATGTCTGCAACAGATCTTTCAACTAAATTCCAGAATCTACAGAGGCCTTTAGATATCTGTTTGAACCCAAGTAAGGAAAAATGTAACAGACATCAATTTGGAATTCATCAGTCATTACAACAACACCCAGTACCATCAGCCAGAAATACAATCTCATTTGTCAGATTAAAAACTAAAAAAAAAAAACCCACAACGAATTCTGTAAACTATAATGAGAACAGAACGAAAACTACATGCTCAATACACAATCTGTGATTCTAAACATTCATACTTAACTTTCCTCCAACTACCTGCCTGTCTGTATTACAGGCACACCCTTCTCTTTAAATTTCTAAACCTTTGAGTTATTTCTTTGTGCATTCCTAGAACTGTGTAAGTCGTATTACAACTCAGTAGTTCAGAGACTACTTTGTACCTAAGCTCAACCTTAACACAAAGGAAGAAATTCCTCTTCCAAACTATCACTATGTTTGATTTGAAAACATTTTTCACATTTAACATAACACAGTGACAAAATTAGACTGCTAACAAATATTGTTTAGATATTATTTTCATTAAACTAAACTGGAAGAAACAGAATTGACTTTTTCTGTAAGAATGAGATAGCTAAAGTGCTGCCCAGATGGTAGAAGAGGCAATTTCATTTCTTTCCCACACCTAAAATTACTTAAAACTACATTCTAGATGAGAATAGGGTAACCATCTGACTATATCTCTTCTATCTGACTAGGGAATGGTTGGCAAATCCTACAGGGAAAGGAAAAGTATTGAACTGTGATTCCCGTTCTAAATAGTTATTTTGAAATTTACTTATATAGTCACTGACAAAAAAGTTTGAACATTTTTGAAACAGTGTCATAGTTTACGTCCATCTTGGAACAAAGGACCACCGTCAGCCATAAGTACCAACAGCCTCTGAAACCCCCTAAGGCGAGAGAGAGCTCACTCTCCACTTATGGTCCCAGGCAAAACAGACAAGTCTACTCAATTTGGTGAAGAAAACAAAACTTAATCTATTCCACCGACAATCAAAAACATAAAACCCTGAAACACATAACCAAAAACAATATAGAGTAGGGCAGTGATGAAAAGTACAATCAGCCCCTTTTAAGATCCCTTGCCTCTCACCCCTCCCTGCTTCCCAGGCTCAGGCACCTGGACCCAGTGTTTTTATCTTCTCACCCACTAAAGGGCTCAAGTAGCAGGGAATGGGGTTTTCAGTCAGTCCTTCCCCAATGGTTCCTGCCATTTATCTTAACCTCAGGGCAAGAGGACAGCTCACTAATCCTCTCTGCTCTAGCACTGGGTCCCTCACATGCTGGGCAGCCCTTCACGGGCCGCTCTGACGTGCGTTTGTCCTGAGGGCTGCAGCTCCTCTCTGCTTCCTCTGGATTAGGCGTCTGTCATGGTTTGGTGAGTAGCAAATTTTGCTTGGTAACAGGAGGATGGGGCTGCAGTGCAGACCTGGTAAAGAGTTCTCGGACTTTCCCCCAGCTCTTGGGTTCAGACCTTGCAGGGCTGCCGGGTGTGTGAGGTACCCCATGGAGGAGCAAGGAGGATCGGTAAGAAGCCCATCTGTCCTGAGGAGAGATAAATGGCAGAAGCCATTGGGAAAAGACTGACTGAATTCCCTATTCCCTGCTCCTCTGAGCCGTTCAGTGGGGGAGGAGAAAAAGACACCAGGATCAGGGCTCTGAGCCTGGGAAGAGAGGAGGGGTGGAGAGCAGATGGTCTTAAAGGGCTGGTTGTGTACCACTGGTTTTTTTGGTGTTAATTATGTTTTGGGGTTTTGTGGCTATGTTTTGGCTGGTATTGGATTAAATTATTTTCTGTTTTCTTCCTCAAGCTGAGTTGCCTTTGTCTATTTAGTCCGGGACCATAAGTGGCAATTAAGCCCTCCCTGCCCTTTGGGAATTCTCAGGTGTGTGGTGCTTGAGTCTAATCCTGGTCTTTTGTCCCTGGATGGGCCTAAACCAGGATGGGATCCAAAGCACTCACCCTCTCTGTCACAGAGTCTTCCCAGAGCTGCTGGCAACTGCTGTAATTGCCCTCCATGGGTTACAGAGGGACAGCCTGCACTCTTGATGCAGACTGCAAGGAGGTCTTTGGTCCTTCCTTCCTTCCTTCCTTCCTTCCTTCCTTCCTTCCTTCCTTCCTTCCTTCCTTCCTTCCTTCCTTCCTTGTGGGGCTCATGCCATTCCTTCACTTCCTCTTCTGCTGCAGACATCCTTTCTTAAATAAGAGTTTTCAGATTTTCTTGGCCAGGTTGGAGGTGGGTCCACCTCAGAGCCAGGGGATATTTCGAGAACTGCTTAATGGGACAGCACTGCAGCTCCCTCCTTCTGTTACAAAGTAAAAAGCAGCTTCACACAAACCAATGACAAGCAGCTACTATACTTCATATTTCCTGTTTCAGATAACATCATACACACTCCTGGACAAAATATGTTCTTACTCTACTTCAGTGATTCTTGCATCCTTTTTTGAAAAGTTGCACAACCTCAGCAGGACAGTGAGAAGAAGCTAACCACACAGTGAAGTCTGTAATCTGCTGGTGAGGAAACCCTTGTGGAGGAAAGGAATTGAATCTAATTCTGTCCATATATGCCAATAATTGAACAGTATGGCAATGGGGGTGAAAAGAAAGTCACTCGCCCTCAGTTTTGGACATAAAAGAAGAAACTCTCAAATTGCTCAGCAGCTGAGCATTGCATTAATATCATCTGTACAGGAAACAAAGGTCCACTGTCTTGGCTTTGTATCAATACTAAAAAGCTAAGCAGTGCTAGTGACTACTAAAGTTCTGTCTGGGTAGCTGATCTAGCATAGCTTGATTCCCAAATTTCTCCCACCCTTGGAAGCCACAATATCTATTAGGAATGGTTTCTGTCCTGTACTATAATGAGATGTCATAGATACAGGAACAAGGGCTAGAGCTTATGTTGCAACCCTGAGAAATTTACTAGAGCAATTCTAACAACTACAGGTTTTAGTTAAGCATAAGAGTAATTCAGAAAGTCTCCTAGTAGTTGTATCTTCTCTTCAGCATTTTCTATGATACCTGTTTCAATCCCTGTTGAACTCACATTTCAGCTCTTTGAAAACAGAAACACAGGCTATTCTCTCATACTTGGTTACCCTTTATGAGAAATCTTGAAGAACTCAGCATATCAGAGATTATTGACCTTTTGTCAAATGTGATTTAAATAAATTGTCTTCAAAAACATTTGTTGATTACAGACAGACAACATGTGTAAACTTATTAATACTATCCTAGTTTGGCTAGAAAAAAAAAGGATAAAATAAAAAAAAAAATATACCAAAATTGAGGTGCTTTTTTTTTGGAGTAACTTCATCTTCTCTTTAGATCCTAAAATGAATTGCATGCTGACTGATTCTGTCTGACACCTGATTATTGCTTTCTTCATGCCTGATGCTTAACTTATAGCTCCTGTTGCCTTTCATGTGAGTTGAAGTTTGATCTCCTGGCATATGAATGTTGGTAAAGAATATTCTTTTTAGAGGTAGGAAAGAGTAAAAGAGTAGTGGCCTAGAATTGTTTTTATGAGAAATAAAACTAGCAAATTAAAGAGTTAACTCTTTCTCCAGAAAAGGAATATAAATTTCTCCTGGTTATTTGAAAATAACATTTTAAAATATTACAGAGATATTGATGCTACAATTGTAACAGAAAAGGAAAAAAGTAATATAAAAATTAAACCTGTGAAGGGCCATAACTGAAAAGCACAACTTTAGGCTTTGTTATGATCAGTACCATTAGTGACAGTAATGCTGCAACAGACAAAAATCTTAATGCTAGGAGACAGATTCTAGCTTTTTTTTTTTTTTTAGTGAATTGATGTAACAACAAACAATTCACAGTGACAAGTAATGCACAGAGGAAAGAAAGTCCTCATCTACCTGCAGATTTTCCCTCTTGAAGCTTATTTTTTAATGCTAAGATGACTTAAATGCATAATTATGCTCCCAAACTTGCAAAGGTGTCCCTCTGCCCTAGTCATAAAGAGTGCTGTGATACATAAACCTAAATTCAATCAAGACTAAGAAATTATTTTTCATTTGGCTCTATTTCCTGAGGCAGCTGTTAGAGTTGGCACTCAAATATACCTTACACATTCATTCTGAAAATATGTATCAATCACCAAATTTATGTAGATATCCAGATGCTAGTGCTGATTGACAAATCGATGATAAGGGTTCAGTTCCATAATATTTCCTGAAAGTAAGAAGTTCAAATCTTAATTTCACACTTCCATTAAAAAGACGTTAACCTTGAGGGTGTTCTCTTCTGCTGCAAAAGGTCATTGTCTATCTCTGTTATTGAAATCGTATTTCAGTTCAGAAGATACATACACAAAACAGGATACTTCAATAATATGGTAGATTAAAAGGATGGAGATATTACTAGGAATGTGTCTTTTTTATAATATAGTAGTATTTGAAGTGGGTGATAGAGATCAGATGACCTACAGATGTTTTATCCATAATAACGCTCTGTCTGTCTGATTTAATGGTTTGTTTATAAAAAACAGCACAACTTAATCAAGTAGTCCAGATATTATGATGCAATTTGGAATACAGATCTATGTCCCTCCCAGTAAAAAGTTTTTGACTTTATAAATAAAACACAAAACGTGTTACTTAATTTTAGAGCTATTAAAGAATAAGCCATTTTGCTTCTCTGTTAAAGGCTCTAGCTACTTTCCTTGAAAAAGAAAAAGTAGTGGAAAAAGAGTTCAAGGCACATTTGAAGGTAAAATCATGAAGTGTGTTTCAAGATATACCTTGCAATTAATAATTCCTATTCGTGACAGTAGAGCATGTCTTAGATGGATCATACCTTAAGATATTTTTTCCCATGTTTATATGAGTAAGTTAAACACTTTCAGGTAATGTTTATATGCACTGGAACTTCAATTTCTTTTTTTTTTTTTTGTTTTGTTGATTATTTATTTTTTTTTAGTGACCTTTGGCAATTTGAGTCAATTGGCATTCTCCCAAATAATTCTTGGGTATTGTTTGGGAGTTATCATGTGCTATGAACATTCTTAATTACCATTTTATGTCTGGTTTCCTCTTTTGGAGGATGAAAGAATTTGATGACATGGACACACACAAAAAGACTCATTTAATTCCCATCAGCCTCAATGTCAGCCATTGGTTATTGACACATTTAATTTAGTAGATGAGTTGTAGCTTAAAGCTACAGGTATACTGAGTAGGCTACCTAGTTTTTTATTTCCACTGCCTTACCTGCTGGGTCCTAAACAAATCTTTGCCTCTGATCTTTGGATCTGATTCTAAGAAATTTGCCCAAATTTAGCCAATATGTCCATTTGCAAATAAAATAAGTGAAGACAAGTTAAATAACCTGTCTTTCTGTTTTTTAGCAAAAAGTGTGAAGAAGTAGAAAGACTTCACTTAGTGGATAGGAAGTGGAAAATGATTTCCTACTAAAGAGACTAGTGTGAAAATTAACCATATGAAATCATCTGAAAGGATCAAAGGAAGCATTCAGAATGTGAAGAACAGGTGAAGGTTCAGAGCAGATTCAAGAGAAAAAATAGTAATCAGACATGGAACAATGTTATGGAAAATTTGAGGAAGACTACACATGAATGTAATAAGAAGATGACTAAAAGTCATCAAGACAGCAAGATAATGTTGGTTTTCCAGAACAGTGTTGTGCACTTTGCTACTTAAAAAAAGTAAAAAAAAAATACTAAGGATGGTGGAAAGGCTTATGGGACAAGGTTAAAGCTGTCAGGACAGCAGACAACAAATGTATAGACCAGAGTGTTGGCTGGGAGAACAAGAACAGGAGAGATATTTTACACTGAAGAATGAGTGACAAGGCTTTGATAGAGTTAGCTGAATATTGGAAGTCTTGAATTGGAGCTCAAATAAACAAGATCTAATATCACCGTGCTTTCCCTGAGACAAAGTCTTCCATAGCATCAGTCAGTTCTGTCAGTCTCTCTGTGTGTATATGTACACGTCAATCACCTAGTCAACAAATGCAAATTTCTAAATCCAAAAGTATTGGATTTTAAAATGTCTTCTTTCTTATGCATGTACACAAAAACATGTATATGTAGGCATTGTGTGAAGCACTTCTATCACAGTACCAATTTTTCTTGCCATGATTTTTTTCAATATAAAAAAGGAAGATGTCTAAATTAAATTTTGGCAACCCAGTCTATGAAAACAGATTACTCAATTAGTTTAGTTACTAATCTATTTTGTGCCAATTTAATTTTTGTACTGTCATGTTTATTATAAAAGTTGAATTCTAATGTTTGCTGCTCCTTCTTCGTCTTTTTTTTTTTTAAATTTTGTTTAGATGCAGAATGTTTTCTCATGGAGTTCAAGGGAAAAAACTCAAAACAACACAGTACTAGTGTATGATTGAAACATTTCCATGGTATTCTATATTGCTGAAATATATGAACTCTATATTTTTGTTTAGAACAGTGATCTTCACTTACATGCTTCTCTTTTCTGAGCTACTTCTTATAGGTGGAAGATTATCTCATTACTGTTGTGATTCTCTTCTGCAGATTTACCAAAACATTCCATTCACAGCTGAAGGTCCCATTCTGTCACTAGCTATGCAAATACTCATCAGTCAGCTCCTGCTTTAAAAATATGTGAGTAATGCATAAAGATCCAAACAAAGAGATCCCCAAACCAGAGACAAGTGGTCAAGAAATTACGAAATATTTATCATTAAGACGTAAAGCTACAGTCAGGGCCTCTTGCTGCATAACTTCTATACCATTTCATCTAGGCCTCACAGTAGAGTTCAGTGAAAGGTATAAAGAATGAAAATGGGATGGCTTTGTGACTGTTCAGAGGGAATCCCATTATCAAGTGAGAGGTACTTAGACTCCATCCTGAAAGTATATGTTTGAAAAACTAGGTCAAGGATGGAAAGGCATTAATTTTAATTTCAGGGGAAGAAGGAAATAACATTTCAATACTTTCAGAGAGCCACTAAATTGGAGGGAAAAATTATACAGAGGTGTAAAGGAGAAAGATGGTCTGAGAGCTGTAAAGAAAACAGTGAGGTGTAACTTCTAACCGTCAGTATGGTTATCATATATTTGAATTTCAGACAGATCTTCTTTGGAATCAAAGGGATCAACCTCAAATTTTCTTTTACAGGCTTAAATCATCATATACAAACAGTGCAAAATATGCTTTCTAGTGCATAGACAACTCTTTTTTTTTTTTGCTTGTTCACAAATGTAAATTGCTTGACTTAATAAAGAGTATTTCATTTGAGGGGGAAAATAAAAATGTAAGAAAGCGCATAAGTAGGATAACATACAGCTCCTAATGTCTAAATATTTCATAGTTTGATAAGAACAGGGAGATGAGAAATAAACTCAAATCTTAAAACACCTCCCCCTATCCCTCCATCCTCCAGGACTCTCCAGCACTTCTCCAACCAGTGGTGCAGGGCGTGGGGGGTAGGGACTATGGTCAGTTCATTACAGATGGACTTTGCCACTGCTTCTTCTCAGGGGGAGGCCTCCTCACACTTCCCACTGCTACACTGTGGGGTCCCTCCACAGGGGACAACTCTGCTCCAGCATGAGGCCTCCCGTAGGGGCAGCTCCTCACACCACCAGGAGAACTGTCCTTCAGGTACTGACTGCTCCAGCCTGAGTTTCTCCCAGGATCGTAAGTCCTAACAGCAAACTTTTTCTCTGGCATGGGCTCCTCTCTTCCCACGGGCTCCCAGGTGCTCCCAGGAGCTTGTTCCAGGGTGAGCTTCCCACAGAGTCACAACCTCCTTCAGGCATCCACTCACAGCAGTATGGGGTCCTCCAGCAGCTGTGAGTGAATCTCTGCTTCCTGGTGGCCTCCATGGACTGCAAGGGCACAGCTGCCTCACCATGGTCCTCACCATAAGTGACAGGGGAATCGTTCTTTCAGGATCTAATTACCCTCCTCCCCCTCCTTCTTCACTGACCTTTGTGTCTGCAGAGATGTTTTCATATTCTCACTCCCTGTTGCTGAGGCTTTCTGGCAACACTTTGTTCAAAGAAACTACCCCTGTAGCCACCATCCACCCTCCCCCCCGCCCCACCCCAGCTCGCTACCAAACACCTGGCCCAGGCAAAACCACTACAAGTATGCCAATTTCTAATTCACCTTTTTTTTTCTTTTCTTTGCTTCTGCAGTAGCATGTACCCCACAGTTGGAATTGCCTGGTCTTGTTTGGTACGATGGCCCTACTGCTGATCTGATGATGATGCAACCTACTTTGCTCTCACTGATAATCTCCCACTGTTCCTTGTTATGCTANCTCACCATGGTCCTCACCATAAGTGACAGGGGAATCGTTCTTTCAGGATCTAATTACCCTCCTCCCCCTCCTTCTTCACTGACCTTTGTGTCTGCAGAGATGTTTTCATATTCTCACTCCCTGTTGCTGCTGCAGTTTAGCAACTGCATGACAACTTCTTCCCCTTCTCAAATACCTTATTCACAAAGGCATTACCTCCATCAGTAATGGGTCAGGTCTGGGTCAGCCGCAGGGTCCATTTTGGAATTGACTGGCATTAGCCCTGTCTGCTATAGAGGAGGCTTTCTGGCAACACTTTGTTCAAAGAAACTACCCCTGTAGCCACCATCCACCCTCCCCCCCGCCCCACCCCAGCTCGCTACCAAACACCTGGCCCAGGCAAAACCACTACAAGTATGCCAATTTCTAATTCACCTTTTTTTTTTTCTTTTCTTTGCTTCTGCAGTAGCATGTACCCCACAGTTGGAATTGCCTGGTCTTGTTTGGTACGATGGCCCTACTGCTGATCTGATGATGATGCAACCTACTTTGCTCTCACTGATAATCTCCCACTGTTCCTTGTTATGCTAGATGCTCACCATTTTTCTCCACTCTTTATTCTGCTACCAGCTTTACTAGTCATGCTCCGTGTTTATAAATTCTTAACAAGAATTCAGGAAACCTTGAAAACCAACAGTCTTGTAATATACAAGCAATACTTACCAAACCTTTTCTCAAATACAGATATCTCTTAAGCTTACTGTCTTTTAAAAACATTTTCCTACAAAATCTCCTGGATTTCTGTTTGTTTATTTGTTTTATTTTGTTTTTAAATAGAGGCCATATCTTTTGTACACTGCTAGAGAAAGCTATTGCTTTAGATTAGGTGTACACTCTGAATACATTTAATTGTTCAACATTCCTGTAAAGAAACATTTCAGAAATGTTTCTTTACATGATGATATTAGCAGAAATAGTTTCTAAACATACTGAAATAATAAATGTAAACAGATAGCAGGCTGCACATTAGAGCATTAAATTTGTCTACTTTCTTTCCACTAGATGTCAATAGAGTGCACTTCCTTTTTGAGGCCCACTACCACTTGAAAATTTGGAATAAAGAATAGTAAGGATCTGATTTTTCTTTAGCTCTTAGCAACAAAGCTTACATCCCCTTAAAGCCCTGAAAGAGTATACCAAAGAGAATATGGAATAAGAAATCTGTTGCTAAGGTAGAAAATGATTTTTGTTTACTGAACCAAGATTAGGCTCTGTAGGTGCTGAATTGAAATAAAATTTATTTTAAACAAGGCCTTGAGAAATCAATTGTAACCAGCAGTTAATCATCAGTTTGTGAACAGCTTGAGGGAAAGCCAAGGGCAGTTAAAACTCCAACAAATTATTTGTTAACTGTGCTAATGAATGGTATTGCAGGGATTATTGCTATTATAAACTATAGTCAATCAGGTTTACCATTGTGCCTAGGAAAAAGTTTGCAAGTATCAATATTTTAGCGATGCAGCTCTTTACTTCCAATTTTAATTAATATGATAATCTGAGTATTCCATGAAGCTAAATTCTACTTTCAGTTTCAAGGCAAATATAAGCATGCGTATTATACATAAAAATAATAATAAGTACTTCATGATAAAGTGAAATCACATGAAATAATTATATCAGCTGAGGTGACAGGAAGCTTGTCTTGATTTGTAGGAAGAACATACAAATAAAGAGGACTATCTTTGGCTGGATTTGCTGTTATACTCTTGCTAGTGGCAAAATGTTGTAAATTTGAGTAATTCATGACTACTTTGTTGGTTTGTTTCTGAAAATTTCACTGCTTGTGTAACTCCTATTTACACAATGCTTTGCTAAGCACTGCATCTTCTGCTCTCAAGTGCAATAACTTTCTCCCAATCCCAGGTGAGTCGTTGGCTAGTTCATCCCTTCAGGGAGATTTGTGAACTGTTGCTTTAGCAGCTGACTCTGCTGCATGGTTTCTGGAGGAATGAAATGTAACCTTCCACTGATTTGGTAGGGTTTTTTTGTTTGTTTGTTTTTTGTTTTAAGGGAATATGAGAGTGTAAAGTCTTTAGAATGTTGACCTAATGCTATGTGTAGCAGAGGAAACCAGAGGAAACCACCTTTCTGCTTTCACATCCATAGGGCCTTTTGAGAGCAGATTCTAAAGTGATCAGTGCCTTGAACTGTGCCCAAGTAAACGCCTTGAGAATCCATAGAGTATGCATAGATGAGAGATGTAACAATTACACAAACTAAGTAATATGGAGATACAATCTTTAATATTGCTCCATGGCGCTCCGTTTAGGAATGTAGATAAAGAAATATTCAGTCTGGCCTTGAACATGTTGCTGGTTTAGATAATTATGTATCTCACTTCTGGTTTAAATTAAAATTAAGGATAATAACTGAAGTGTTAACAAAGAATTGAAAACAATAGCATAATTATTGTACAGATTCTCTTGATGGTTTTTCTAATTGGATTTTAGACCAAATCCACATTAAAGTAAATTGATCAGTACTGGCACTTAAAATATTTTATCTCCTACCACTTAAAATATTTTCATCAATTAAATAGAAGATGGGATAATTCAGATCCATATTAATCATAGTAAACGCATGCTTACAGAAAGTCATGCAAACTCTAAATGAGCAATAATAACTAAGTCTCAAATGGGGATGTGTGTAAGTAAGGTTATATAATTTCTAGGCATACAGTATTTTTATTTCTTTAACTGGAAAAATATGGATTATGGCCATGGCACATAAACTTTGAAGAGTTTGCATTGCTGGATTATGAAATGAACACTAAAGGAATATTAAATGCTTAGAACAGAACAAATAAAATGGAAGTAACAAGATTTGTGTCAGTCACCAACCTCACCATTCGTGTGTCTCTTAAAACATCTATTCGTTGCTGGTTTTCCATCATGAGGGTTTTTTCCTCAGATTTTCTCAATGTGTTTACTTGCACTGATATCTGGTAGATATCTCTTCAATATCTTCTGTCTTAATAACCTGCCAAATTGATCTTTTATCGCTTGCAGTTCTCTGAATCACCCTAATTTCTCTTTTGTTCTTAGGTTTTTCAGTGATCTACTAGACTTCTCATGAATTTATTCTGATAGGGTTAACTATGTTTTCTTGTTTGAGTTTATGCTTTTGATGATGGTGGTTTTTTCTTCTTTTTCAAACATTTCAAATTCTTGAAGAATAATCCAGAGATGATAACAAGTAAGACTTGCTAAGTTTAGAATATAAATGATAAAGTAAAATGATTATTTATAATGTAGGTTAGAGTTTGGCTGATTATTTCTTCTTACAGCAGAACATAGCTATTAAGGAAATAATCCATATCCCAATGTCAGCATCAATCCACTTCTCATAAATTGACAAGTAAAAGGAATAGAACCAGCTGTTGAAGGAAGCCAATGAGATAGCTCTTAAGACTTTTGTTTTTATAATGAAAAATGATTTATCATAGTTAATAACACACTTATAATAGCTTGTAGGTCATATATTATGTAAAGACCTTTGGAATAATTAATGCTTTAATGGACAAATAGAGCCTTATATTAACATAACTGAGACAATTTTTTCACACACTTAAACTGGAATAAATCCAAACTGAGACATTCTTTCAATGTTATGCTAGTAATTCCTTAGGTAGACTGAAAGAGTTTTCCCTATTAATGTAACTTCACAGAATAATTAAAAAAAAAAATTCAAGGAGATAAAAAGCCAATATTATATTTTATTTACTTGTAAATTTAGAAAATATTGCAATGAAACTGCCCTGGAAGGTAAACTTGTATTTCCTTAGACCCAAGAGTCATTAATAAGTATTGTGTAACTACAATAGTGTGTCTATAGTTGAAAGTCACATTTTACTGATGTCTTCTCTTCTAGAAAAAGAAGTTTTCTTACAGATGAAAAAAAAAATTTTATTTGCTTGAATAGTAAAATACTTATAATCATCTGGAAAAAAAATCACATGGTTGTATAACTTTTTATACTTTCATATAATTTACTGGTACATAAGAACTCGATTTATTTTCGAGTTATCATTCAATTCAGGGTTCAAAAAGTTTAAATGGTAGTACCTTTAGCCACAAGACTCTGTGTCATACTGTGGGGTATTTTTTTCTTTTATCATTGAATAATGCTTTTCCCCTTAAAGGACTTTTATAGTTTTCATGAATTTATTTTAAGTTTAAATTGAAAAGTTACTTAGATAATAAAGCTGAAATATACTGCTGTCTTGGTTTCATCTGAGACAGAGTTAATTTTTTTTGCTACTAGTTGGTACAGTGCTATGTTTTAGATGTAGTGTAAGAATAATGTTGATAACTCGCTGACATTTTGGTTGCTGCTAATTATCAGTTATCTTCACTTAATTGTTTTTCAGTTCAACATACTCTGCAGCAAGTATGTGCACAAGAAGCTATGAGGGAATACAGTCAGTACAGCTGGCCTGAACTATGGTCTTTCATACCATAGAATATATGTCGAGTATATAAACTGTGGAGAGTTGGTGGGAAGGGATGTATCGCTGCTTGGGCATTGGTCATTGGTTGGTGGGCAATTGCATTGTGCATTGCTTGTGTTTTATTACTCACTCTGTTTGTTGTCTTCTGTTTCATTACTTTTGTTCTGTTATATTAATGTCATGTTAATGTTATGTTAATATTATGTTATGTAATTGTAGAATCATTGAACTGTTTGGTTGGAAAACACCCTTAAGACCATTGTGTCTAACCATTAACTTAATATCACCAAGCCCAGCACTAAACCATGTTCCTCAACACCTCATCTATGCATCTTTTAAATATCTCCAGGGAGGATGACTCCACCACCTCTATGGGCAGCCTGTTCCAGTGTCTAACCATCTTCTCGGTGAAAACAGTCTTCCTAAATGTCCAGTTTAAACCCTCCTTCATGCAACTTGAACCCATTTGCTATTGACCTATCACTTCTTACTTGGAAGAAGAGACCAACTCTCACTTCACTACAGCCTCCCTTCAGGTGTTTGTAGAGAGCAATCGTATCTCCCCTCAGCATCTTCTCTAGGCTAAACAACCCCAGCTCTATCAGCTGCTCCTCATCAGATTTGTTCTCTAGACCCTTCACCAGCCTTATTGTCTGTCTCAGGACATGCTTCATGTCCCTCTTGTAGTAGGAGGTCCAAAACAGAACATTATTTGAGGTGTTGTCTCACTAGTGCTAAGTACAGGGGTACAATCACTTCTCTGGTCCTGATGGTCACAGTATTTCTAATACAAGCCAGGATGCCATTGGCCTTATTTGCCACTTGAGCACACTGCTGGCTCATATTCAATCAGCTGTCAATTTACACCTCCTGGTCCTTTTCCACCAGGTAACTTTCTATCCATATGTCCCAAAGCCTGTGGCATTGGGTTGTTGAAGCCCAAATGCAGAACCCAGCATTTGGCCATGTTAAATCTCATAAAATTGATCTCAGCCCATAGATCCAGCCTGTCCAGGTTCATCTGAAAAACCTTCCAGTTGTCAGGCAAATCTCCGTCCTCACCCAGCTTTGTATCTTCTGCAAACATACGGAGAGTGCACTCAATCCCATCATCCAGATAACTGATAAAGACAATAAACAAAACAGGGCCCAACACTGAGCCCTGAGGACCACCACTGGTGACTGGCCACCAACTAGATTTATCTCCATTCACCAGCAGTCTCTGGGCCCATCCATCCAGACAGTTTTCCATGCATCACAGACTAGGTCACTTCTCAGCCTTTTGGCTAAGATCAAGTGTAGTATCTGTTGTTATCAGTTTAATATCTGATACGTCCTTGATGAGAGGACTTTATATTAAACGGATTTTTGGGCTCGGGAGTTGGATCCGGAGCTTGTTCCCTCCGCTCCGTGCATCATCCCAGTATTGCAGTGCCTCCGGGAACGGTGCACCCCTTAGGGATAGGGGTGGGAGATCTTAAAGTGCTGGTAGTAATTTTTGCTTTTATTCCATTTTGCTTTTTGCTTTTATTCTATTCTGTTTCTTGTAGAATAAACTTTACTACTTTCCTCTCTAAGTCGAGTACTGGAGTTTGTTTTGCCCAGAACCATAATTGGCAGTGAGCCCTCCCTGCCCTTGTCTTAATCCACAACAACCTTGCTTATCTTTTTACTCCCATTTCACTGGGGCCTCCACCATCCTAACCAGCGTAGGGGTGAATGGGGGCACCGAGCGAGAGACTGTCGTGGTGCTGCTGTGCTAGCTGGGCCAAACCATGACATCCATGCATCGCAGACTAGGTCCATCCAAGCCATGGGCAGCTTGTTTCTTCAGGAGGATACTGTGGGAGAGTATGATCAAAGCCTTACTGAAGTCCAGGTAGACCCAATCCATAGCCTTTCTCACCACTAAGTAGCAGCTTAGTGAGTAGCAGGTCACACACTATTTCCCCATGGATTGTGGGGGCTTCATTATGTTCCCTGCTCAATGGGCTGAGTACATAGATTCAAACAACTGGTTTTCCTATCATAGTCTAAGGTGAAAAAGGCATTAAGTACCTCAGCCTTTTCATCATCTTTGGTCACTAAGTTTCCCTCTGTGTCCATTAAAGGATAAAGATTATCCTCAGCTCTCCTTTTGTTGCTATATATTTATAGATTTTTCCTGTTGTCTTTTACAGCACTGACCATCTTAAGTTCTAGTTGTGCTTTGACCCTTCTAATTTTCTCCATCCATAACCTCAGAACCTCCATGTAGTCTTCATGAGTTGCCTGACTCTTCTTTCTTTTACCACCTGAGCTCCAGCAGAAGCTCTCTATTCAGCCAGGGTGATCTTCTGCCCCACTGGTTCATCTTCTTGCACATGGGCAGAGCTTGATTCTGCACCTTTAAGATTTCTTTCTTGAAAAATGTTCAGCTTTCTTGGACTCCGTTGAAGCAGTCCAAAGGTCTCTGGCAGCCAGCTTCCTAAACATTTTGAGGTAGTAGATCTGTTGACCTCTCTCCTTGCTTCTCTGAGAATCAGGAACTTAATTATTTTGTGATCACTATGCCCAAGATAACATGTTATGTTATGTTAGGTTATGTTATGTTATGATATGTTATGTTATGTGATGTTATGCTATGTTATATGTTACATGTCATTATTCCGTTCTTATCTCAACCCATGAGTTTTACTTCTTCTTCCCAGTTCTCCTCCACATTCCACTAGACATAAGGGAATAAATAAGTCGTGGCACGGTGCTTAGTTGCTGGCTGGAGTTACACCACAAGAACAGTGGATTGTGCTCTAAAATAATAAAAAATACTATTTCTGTGTGTATGTCAGTAAATTGTTGTGGGTTTTTTCCTTCCAACAAATATGTTCTGATTATTTTTATCATCTTGAATATTTGCCTTAAGTTGAATGGTTTATTTTCACTGAGAATGACACATCTTGTCCCTCATTTGTTTCCTCCAGGATTTGATCTTCCTTTGTTAATTATAAGGCATGCAATTTCAGAATTAAGTTTTCCAGAGAACTCTTTTGTTGCCCAATAACTGGATGTCTTCCAAATTGCTTTATGTGATACTAATTCAAGCATTCAGTATGTTGAGATAATCTCAGCCTTAGAGCTTGTTCAAGTAATTACCTGCAATGTTCTTAGTTGAATCACAGAAACAGGACTAAAGTTTTTAAGACTGGAGGGTAAATTTACAACATGAAGTACTTGGGTTATTAAAATTATAATTCCACACCTGCATTTTACTTAGACTTTGAAATGCTTGTTCAAAGTTTTTTTCCACTCCAATTAAAAATGTAAAGCAAAAATATCCAACCAAAATAAAACCATTTCAGTTCAGAATGCTATAATGATTGATGTAGTTAACTGCCAAGAACTTATATTGTCTTGTATAAGCATAATGCTTCTTCCCAACAGAAGGAGGGGACAGAGAGAAGAAAAAGCCGGTGAGGTGAAAGTGATGCAGTGAGATGTTGAACTAGCTCCAACTCAGCTGAAGTCAAGTGAAAAACATTTACTGATTTCAAATGCAATTGGATCAGGCTCATTATCTGATGCTGCTACCTTTTTTTGTATTTGGAGTGATTTTGTATGGCCAGGTTTTGGTAGTGGGGATCTAAAGAGGTGGCTTCTTTAAAAAAGAGCTGTCAGAAGCTTCCCCTGCATCTGATAAGGCCAGTGCCAGTTGATTCTAAGATGGACCTGATGCTGACCAAGTCCTGACCAATTAGAGATGGAAATAATGCCTCTGTGAATAATGAATTTGACAAGGGGAGGAGGTTGCTGCACAAATACTAAAACTGCAGCACCAGTAGAAAGGAATAAGAATGTGAGAACATCTTTGCAGACACCAAGGTCAGTGGAAAAAGAGAGAGAGGACGTGCCCAGCCACTGGAAGAGAGATTCTCTGACGACCTGTGGTGAAGATCATAGTGAGGCAGGCCCTGTCCATGCAGCCATGGAGTCCATAGTGTAGCATAACTCATGGAGGACCCAATACTGGAGGGGATGGATGCCCAAAAGAGATTGTAACTTCATGGGAAGCACACACTGGAACAAGTTCCTGGCAGGACTTATGAACCCATGGAGAGTGGAGCACATGCCAGACCAGGCTTGTCAGCAGGACTTGCAACCCCTTGGGAGACCCAAGTTAAAGCAGTCTGTTCCTGAAGAACTATTCTGGTGGATGACCAACTTTGGAGAAGCTTGCAAGCCTGTACAAAGAACTCACATTGGAGAAGTTTGTGGAGGACAGTCTCCCATGGGAGGGGCCCCACACTATAGCAGTGGGAAATGTGAGGAGGCCTCCCCCTGAGAAGAAGCAGTGGCAAAGTCCATCTGTAATGAGCTGACAGCAACCCCCATCCCCCATCCCCTGCGCTGCTGGGGGGGAAGGAAGAAGAGTCCTGGAAGAAGAGGAAGGGGTGGGGGAGGTGTTTTATGATTTGATTTTATTTCTCATTTTCCCTGCTCTGTTTTCATTATTCATTAATAAATCAAACCATTTCTGGAACAGGCTGCCCAGAGGGGTTGTGGAGTATCCTTCCTTGGAGGTCTTCAGGACCCGCCTGGACATGTTCCTATGCCACCCGATGTAGGTGAACCTGCTTCTGCAGTGGAGTTGGACTAGATGATCTCTAAAGGTCCTTTCCAACACTAACATTCTATGATTCTATGATTTCTCCCCAAGTTGAGTCTGTTTTGCCCATGATGCTAATTGCTGAGCGATGTCTCTACCCTTATCTCAGCCCACAAACCTCTTGTTATATTTCTCTCTTCCCTGTCCAGTTTAGGAGGGCGAGTGATTGAATGACTTGGTGGTCATCTGAATCCCAGCCATGGCTAAACCACCACAATATTTAAAAACTGAGAGTTATAGCCAAATTTTCAAACTACTGAATTTGATACTGAAAATTTCAGCTTCTAATTTTCTTAACTTCCTTGGTTTTGTCTCAGAGCATCATTCTGTGATTGGCTGTGCTCGTACCATATATCAAATTTTGCCTTTACAGATAGCCTCACTGAAGTTTGTTGGGGAGAAAAGAAACTCTGTGTTTCCACTAAAGTATTCCTCTTCTGAGTGGGTAAGTCTTGCAGATATAAGTCACTATTGTCTCCCAGGTGTCCAGTTGCTGCTCCAGCTGGTACTGAGCTCTCATCTCCAGCTGTCCCAGGTCAGACTTCCTGGGATTGAAGGTGCCAGGGGCCACTTGTAATATAGAAAGCTGTCAGCTCAACTTTTTGCCATGATACTTCCAGGTGGTCCTTTTTCACATCTTACCCTGCCTGAAATCCCTCAGTTTAAGCCTTTGTCTCCCATACTTTTCCCATATCTACAATCCTACCTCTCCTTTAAACTAATAGAAGGCTACATTTGATACATTTCAGGATGGAGAGAGAGAAGACTTTATATTCTTTTCTTCTTGTGATTTTTTTTTAACTCTAATTAAAAATGATTATTTTTTCTTAAGGAATTTAAAAAGAAAGTTTATCAACATTTATTGATTAAATGAAATTTTAATAAGCTTTGGTATGACCTTGTACAATTAGTTGCACTGATTTCATCGGGACTGCTTATCTGAATAATATTAAATTTTAAGTTTGTGTTAACTAGGTTATCTTGCAAACAAGGGCACTGTAGTTTTGTTTCTTTAGAAAATGCAATGGCTCTAAGAAGCTTTTTATGGGTTCTCAGATGCTGAGAACAACAATGTAGAAAATTAAATACGCAATGGAAAGAATTTTCCTTGCTGCAGGCTGAATGAGACCTAGGTGAAATCTGTTGTGGATACAGTAATTTTTATAATTATTTACCAAGTTTCATCTGTGCTGTAATTTATGATATGTGACAGGAGACACCAAAGCATGACTGTTTAATACAAGGAGTTGTATTAAACTCCTACTGTTTAGTACATTTCAAAATATGAAAGACAATAATTCTGCACATTTCTAGGCTGAGATGATAAATTGGATATGAAAGAAAAGATGTGAACTCAGTGAGCTATGAAGATGTGTGGCTGTCTATAAATTTATTATGCATATCCTTAAGCATATAGTAGTTTGATCAAATGAATAATGTACTTTTAAATCAGATAACTGGATTCTGAGAACTGTGTTCTCCATAGAAATTTTAAATCTCATCTAAAGAAACATATTGTTTCACCCAATCTAGGTCCTATTTCCTTCAAGTAGTTTTATTCAGAGAATAAAGACTCAGGGGTGCATACACAGGAGTGTTTTCATATCCTGTTTGTATTTCTATCTATTTTTCACAGCAAGAAAACTGCTTGTTTTGTATGACTAGTAATTTGTTTTCACTCACACAGGCATTTCTACAAACAGGAGATGAAATGTTGTCCAAGTCAGGAAGTTTCTGAGTATCTGTTGTCAGCTGCTGAATATTTTGAGCTCTGAAAGATGTTGTGGCATCTCAGCAGCATGTAAGAGCAACTTATTGCCTCATAAAATAAAGCTTTAATCAGAAAAAAAATATAGCAATACGTTCACTTGATAGGTAAAGCTGTCTCTAGGGCAGTGAAGGATACAGGCTTAAATTATCTCAGGAAACAGAGTAACTTTACTCTGATATATGGAGTTTTTGTCTCTATATTTAGGGCCAATACCCCTAGCTGCTATGACCATACCCTATGTGGATATTTGTTGTGCTTGTATGTATGACGAATGTAGATTTAAGTTCCCAAGAGCATCTAGTTACACTGATTATTGCATCCCGAGACAAAAGCAGAACACAGAACTGTAGGCAGGATATTTTCAGGAAAAACAACCCCCATGTTATACAAATGAAAGAAGGTCAAGTGATAGATTTCTAGTTCCTATCTGCAGGGGAATTCTTGGTGATAATATTGGATTGTTTGTCAAGCTTTAACAAATCCATTTTTTTATAGAACAAATCCGGATGTATGAAGAAACACAAATTTATGGATCTCGATGAGTGTGAAGTGGAACAGAAAGTTCTTATGAAGGAATATCTCCTGTGGGATGCAGATGAGAATGGATTTTCAGCATCTCAATTGAGATAGATGCTTTCAGTTTACACTTAAATTTCATTTTAAAGAAATTTCATTTTAAAGAAAGCTTAGATTCCTGAAAGGATCTCGGATGGTTTGGTTTGTCATAATCTTGATTGACTAATAACCTGACTATCATGGTTGGATACTTAATACCCTAAATGAAGAAATCTTTTATCATAGTTATCTTTCTCTGCTTAGTCAGCTGTATGAGTATCTGTAAATGTAACATGGTTTGTCATGGATATACACATCCATGCAAGATGAGGCTAGAGTCCATTCATTATATTTTTATATAAAACATACAATCATAATAAAGTTTCATTTCTTTGATTGAACTTCTTTAACAGTGGAATTAGAAAAATTGGTACTTTAAATAGAAAAGGATAATTTTTTTTCTCTTCATTAGTTTGAAGTAGTAGTGACATACATCCTGATTTTAATATCTTCTTGTTCTGCAACAGTCTGCATTTACCAGTATGTTTCTATCAAGTGCCTATAAATTATTTGAGATAGAATTGTTCATGTTGTATAACTCCTATGATTTATCAATAATTTTTATTTTACTTAGACTCAAAAGAGCATTCTAGCATGCCCTTCATCACATATCTTCAACTGACTACAAGAAATCCTTCCTCGGAAGTGGGATTCATGCCACAATGTTCATGGGTGCCATGCTTCCCACAATTACTTGTGGTTGGTCTCTCTCACAAAGACCTGGTACTAATTCTTATGATAGATGCAGTTAAGCTCAAATACATGTGTTCTTTGTATTTCATAGAATTATAGAATCATAGAATGGTAAAGTTGGAAGGGACCTTTAGAGATCATCTAGCCGAACCCCCCTGCAGAAGCAGGTTCACCTAGATAAGAACATGTCCAGGCAGGTCTTGAAGACCTCCAAGGAAGGAGACTCAACAGTCCCTCTGGGCAGCCTGTTCCACTGCTCCTTCACCCTGAAGGGAAGATGAAAGAATTTCAGGGAAAGATTTCAGGGAAGATGAAAGAATATTTTCCCAGCTGGACAATATTTAAAGTCAATGCTTATTCCTTTGGATAATAAATTGTACTATTTACTTCAGCAAAGATAATTTTTTCCTCAATGCATTGATAAAAGTGATCTGGTCTAACTTTAGCCTATGTAGTGTCAAATGTGAATAATCTTACTTTTGCTAATGTTTCACACAAGTTAATTGCAATATTCTTAGATGACAGCTAGGTGGGACACAGGAAAATAACAATAAAATGTTTCTATGTAACATTTTGTATATATTTTGGTGCAGTTCAAAGTTAGCATGTGAGAGTATGTAAGTTTTTATAACTTCATTTTAATGGAGCTGAGTTAAATTTAAAAGTTAAAACTAAGTTTAAATTTGCACTAGCATTCTTAATTAGACTGATCGCCTCATCTTGCACATGCACACATGCAGACAAACCAGCATACATGAAATATCTCTGATATTTATTCATACTAAAGACTGAGAGTATGGCATTGTATTGAAACTGAAGTATAAGAAACCTAAGAAAAAAAGAAATAAAGATATGCAAATTGTGTTAGAACTGATTATAAATTGTATTATATCATTAACTTAGCTAATGATGGATGTTACCTTGTACTCATAAAGACTTTTATAAGAAAATTTAAATAAAAGTAGTTTGGGCTTTTGCTAATTCTCAAATAATTAAAAATATGGATACATATGGTGTTATTATGGAAAGAATCCTTGTATAGAAGAGAGAAACTGTGTAACCTTTCTGTGCTCTAGAAAGGTTATTATTCTCTACTGACCCTGTGTGCTCTGGAAAATCCTATTTTCCGTATGTCTATTTCAATCAGAAGGTACCAGAAATCATTCTTTTCATTCAGCTGCATGAAAGTAAGAAGACAGGTTATTTGTATGTACACACAGCTTCCCAAACTTCTTGCCTCTAGTATAGTTCTTTATGTACTTGTTTTTACTTTTGTCTTATTAGACACAAAAAAATAACAAGGCAGAATCACCCACTGTAAAATATCAAATTGCTCTTTAGCAAAACCAATAAAACCTCAATGTTATTTGATGGAATCAAATGATTTAACTGTAACTCTTCATCCTGTTATGCATTTATCTTTTAATGAAATAGGTTCCCCAAATTATTTTAAAATTATTAAATGTGTATTTCACCAGTCATTTGCACCTACAATCTCTACAACTGAAGCTTATTTCAAAAAGACAAACATTCACTTCTTGAAAAGAACTACAACTTTATAGCAGAATACGGCTGATGTTGCATCACATACTGTGCAGCAAATTAGATTGATGTGTTGTCCTCGACATACTGGCATTTTCATTTCTGAGGCCTACCAAGTCCAAAACAAAACCATTTTTTATACTTGTTCAAAATCTCTAGAGAAATGAGTGCAGGTGGTCCCAGCCCAGTTTTTCATGTATAAGAGGACACATCAAAAAGCTGTCTTGTTCTGATAGCAATTCATCAGTCCTGTCTGTGAAAAGCCATGGGATTACAAGCATGGAGACAAAAAAAAAACCAACCGTGCTGCCAACCACCACCAACATCTCTTTGGCCAATTTTGTATAAATATATAAGCAGACATGTCAAGGGAGGGAATGAAGATCATGTCATCATGATTATCAAGGACTATTTTTTAATTCACCTTTCCTACTTCTTGCCTCTGACTGAAACTCAATATAATGAAACAAAATCTCAAAGTCTGGAAAGCAAAACAATGGAAGCTATAACTTAAAGAAACAGTAATGAAAAAGCTAAGTCACTAAAGAACACTGATGAGATGTTAAAAATGTAATCAGGTAGCATGTCACTGTGTATGGTTTAATTCTTGCAGTCTCCAAAAATGACCTTGGGAAAATTAGAACACTTGAAAATGTTACGTCTTTAATAAGTCTTTTCACTCTGGTTTAACAAAGGAGATAGAAGAGAGATTACTGATATGATTGTATTCAAGTTAAAAGATTTCTCTGCAGAATATCTATATAAAGAACACTGTTCAGTTTTGAATGATGTCAGAGAGATTCTTTTGGAGATGTCCCAATGTCACACAACAATGAGAAAAATTGTTTCCAATGGCTGTTTTTATCGTTGAGACTCCTTCTCTGAAGGTATTCAAAACCCACCTGGACAAGGTCCTGTTTGACCTGTTCTAGATAGTCTTGTTCTGGCAGGGGGATTTAGTTAGATGATCTTTCGAGATCCCTTCCAGTCTTTAAGATTTTGTGATTCTGTATGATTCTATTTTTTCAGTCCTCCAAAACTCATTCCACATAACTTTGGTGACAGGAGGGAGTCTCATCATCATGATGACAGGAAAAATGAAGACTTGTGCTTTCCATGTTTCCCTAAAGCTCCAGTTGACAAGGATAGAACACTAACTTACTAAAGACACTCATCCAAATGACCATATCAGTTTATAGAAGTGAAAGTTAACAAGAGGCTCAATGTTTGTCGGCAGCATCTTCCCGACACTGCTAAACTTGGTGGAATGTGAACTTCTGCCACTTTGTGTTCTTTCTTTGGGACTTAAAACACACTGGCAGAGACACAAGCAAGAAACAACTAAGGTAAGAGAGGGACAAGGTATAAGGCAGTGAAGAAAAGTAACTGTCATTCCAGAACACATTCTTTTCCATCGATAATGTCATCATCGTAGATGGTACAATTAGTCCCCATCGACTAACACTGAAATGAATGGCTTCAATAACAGTTCTTTATAATATCTGTTGGAGAAAATGAGTTCAACTGTTAATAATACAATAAATGTTCAGAACAAAGAAAAGAGCTATATAATAAGCCCTTGAAATGGTTTACTATGGTAAAGTCTAATATTACAGAAGCAGTCCAATATAATCTTTTGAAGTGTTTGAGTATGTGTAAAATTAAGTAATGAATATCCTATTCACTAAATTTTGTTTCTAATAACTATGACACAGATAGACAGTCAAAATCATATATTTAAATGGCAAAATCTGGTGTTGCTTAAAAGCTTACAAGCAAATATATAATTTCCATATTAAAGAGGAAAAAAATTCATAGGATTAGCCTACAAGTGGCAATAGCAAAAAAAAAAGTAGCCACTATTCACACAGCCATAATTTGTAGGGTGTCTATAATGTGACTCTCATTATCTAATATTCATGTTATATTTTAGATGTACAGCAAGAAAGACTATGAATACTCCAGTTTTGAGTTAATAACACAACGTGACAGTAACAGCTACTTTAAACTGTACTGTGCTCAGACTCTATGTTCTCATAAATTGACATCATCTCATTCGTGACAGTCAATAACGACTAGCATTATTCAAATTAAGCAACAGAGCTTTTTTTGCTCATTGCCTGCATTTCAGCACTGCTGGACTGTAAGTAAGGATTTTCAAGCAGAATTGGGGGGAAAAAAAAAAAAAGCAAATCTAATAATTTCCTTTTGTCTACCTCTATCAAAATACATTTGACCTAACAAAAGTCACATGATCAATCCACAATAAGCATAAAAAAAGTCAGGATATCAGGAAAGTGTTATAAACTGCAAATCTCTGTAGAAGGATGGTAGTTGAAGACTAAGAGGCTAGGCATAGTGAAAGGGAAAAGAATGTTTGTTTTTTTTTTTTTAAGGAAAGAAATTGTTTCTATAATTGGATTCTAATTCAAATATATAGTCCACTTCAGTTTTTGTACAGCAAAAATTCTTCATAAAAAGGACACCAATTCTGCCACTGTAATATTATTTTCCTTTTTTGAAGATTTTTAGCTTAGTTTTGAAGTAGCAAAAAAAAAAAAAGTTTGATTTTTGATCCAGACATTGTTCAACAGGTCTAGTTCAGTATAATGTAGTTTCTTGCAAGACTTTTCAGGATTCATAAGTTAGGGAAAAAGAGATTGGTTGAGCAGGAGCAGTTAAAATTATACATCATAACTTTCCAAGAGAATTTAATCCAATTAAAATTGTTCAGCTACAAAATCTGATCTGTTGAGAACAGGTTTGTGTGTCTTTTGAGTAATAAATAAATAACTCTTGAGATCTATCATCACATACGCGACAATATGCAAGTGACCTGAAACGAATTATTTCATTGTGCCTTTCATTTTGTTCTTATAGAATTAAAAATCCGTATTAATCTAGATTGACCTGCTTCTGCAGAGAAGTTGGACTAGATGATCTCTAAAGGTCCCTTCCAATTCTACCATTCTATGATTCTACGATTGTTGCTTCAATGATGAAAACTGGACTTGTAAAACATAATCCAGGAAAAAACAGAAAAAAAAAGGAATGATGAACTGATGATCATGTGATCATGTCATAGTGTTTAAAGTTCTATAATATCACAAAAATAACTAACTTTAAGACCAGTCCATCTCAACACACTGGAAATCAGGAAAAAAATGCCATTAGCTTTACATGAGTGAATCATAGAATCATTTTGTTTGGAAAAGATCTTCAAGATCATCCAATCTAACCACTAACCTACCACCACCAAGCTCACCACTAAACCATGTTCCTTTAGCACCTTATCTACACAGCTTTTAAATATCTTAGGAGTTGGTGACTTTATTACCTCTCTGGGAAACATGTTCCAGTATTTAACAATCCTTTCAGTTAAGTAGTTTTTCCTAGTATCCATTTTAAACATCCCCTGGTGCAACTTGACATCATTTCCTCTTGTTCTATCATTTGTTACCTGGGAGAAGAGACCAACTCCTACTTCTCTACATCCACCTTTCAGCTAGCTGGAGAGAGTGATCGTGTGTCTCTCCACTCTCCTTTTCTCCAGTTAAACAACCTCAGTTCAGCCACTCCTCACAAGACTTGTGCTCTAGACTCATTATCAGCTTCTTTACTTGCCTGTGGACATGCTGCAGCATCTTAATGTCTCTCTTTTCGTGAGGGACTTTAAATTTAACATAATATTCAAGAGACAGCCTAAATCCATTAAAAGATTAAGATAGTCCTTTTTTTGTTTACAGAAACTTCCCTACTGTCTTTTAATCAATGGCTATCTTAAGTGATTTGTGCCTTGATTCTTGCAATTTTCCGCTTATTCCTTCTTCCGGAAGTCAAAAGTTCTCTCTTTTTTCTTTTTTTTTCATTTTTTTTCTTCTGAGCTCAGGACAAGGAGTTCCCAACAAAATTTAAAAAATAAAATCTGTGTATACAGAAGGTGGAAATAAAGACAGGTAAACTAGAGGAATCCATCATCCACGTATGAGGTTAGGAAAGCCAAAGTCCACCTTGAATTGAACCTGGCAAGGAATGACAAAAGCAAATAGGTGGCTTCTACAAGTACATAGCATACTAGAGATATTGAATGCAGCAGTGACAGTGATGACACAGGACATGTGAAAGAGTGAAGTACAGAATGCTGCCTTTGCCACAGACTTCTCCACACAGTAGGAGAACTGACCTTAAGAGATCCAAGGCCCCAGAGACTGAAGACTGAAGGAAAGAGAACTTAGGATAGAAGTGAATCAGGTTGGGGAATATTTAAGCAAACAACACATATAAATCCTAGGAACCATTTCTAGGCAAATGAAAGACAAAAATGTCATCAGCACTGGTCAGCATGACTTTACTAAGGGCAGGCCATGCCTCTCCAACTTGATAAATGTCACAATTAAATGGCCTCCACAGATCCCTTCCAACCTCAAAGTTTTCTATAAATCTATAAAAATCCTTCGGTATTTATTTTTACAGTGTATTAATAGGTCAAGCAAATGTCCTGTTAGATTAGATTTTGCACTTTTTAAGTTCTCTATTACAGAAGTTGTTTCTGGTTTTAAACTACGTTTACAAGCAAGACTTCAAGAACCAACTAAAGCTCTTCAAAGTTAATCTACCACTTTATAGTGAGTGAGATTAAAGAACATATGGTCTTGTCACATCTGCCTCATTCTGTGAGCAAGTGTTGTTGCAATCTGTAGAAGCTGAAAACAGCATAGGAGTCATACTGAGATGTCTGGCAAACAACAGTTATACTAGTGTCCTTGGTGACATATATTGTATGGCCCATGGAAGATAAGTAAACAATCTACATGATTTAATTGTACATCTGGAAATATTGTCAAAATATGTCTAAACATGGTTTGTATTCTAAATTCAAAACGCAGTAACTAGGAAGGAAATTATCTCTACTTCTGCCAAAACCAGCACAGTTGTGAAAAGAGCGGTATTACTTAAAGTACTTCTCAGAAGTTAGCTTAGTCTGCTGTGTGAAGCCTGTGCCTTTTGCGAAAAAGTATACAGAAAAGCAGAGATCCTCTCTATAAAGGTCTTTTCCAGCTGTAATGATTCTATGTTTCTATGACAGCATTGACTTGTCTTGAATGTTGATACATTCAGCATAATACAATAGAATTATAGAATATCTCTCTCCCTGTCCCTTGTGATCACACTGTTTATAACACAAACCAGAATTTCCTTGGCCTTCTTGACACCTGGGCACACTGCTGGCTCATTTTCAGACATATATTGATTAACATTTCCATGTCTTCTTCAGCCACACAGTTTTCTAGCCACTCATTCCCAAGCCTTTAGTGTTGCATACAGTTGTTGTGCCCCAAATACAGGACTCAGCACTTGGCCTTGTTGAACTTCATGTGACTGGCTTCAGCCCATCCAGACTGTCCAGAACCCTCTCTGCCCTCAATCAGGTCTATGCTCCCACCCAGTGTAGTGTCATCTGCACTACTGAGAGTGCACTCAATCTTCTCATCCAAGTCATTGATAAAGATGTTAAACAAAACAGGCCTCAATACTGAGTCCTGGGGAACACCACTGGTGACAGGTCACCAACTGGATTTAACTCCATCCACTATGACTCTGGGCCTGGACATCCAGTCAGTTTTCCATCCATTGTAGAGTAGGTCCATCCAAGCCATAGGCAGCCAGTTTTTCCAGGAGGATGTAGTGGGAGACTGTGTCTAAGGTCTTTCTGAAGTACAGGAGGACCCAATCCACAGTCTTTCCCTCCTTCTCTAAGTGTGTCATCTTGTCATAAAAGTAGATGAGTTTGGTCAAACAGGACCTTCATAAAGCCATGTTGACTGGGCCTTAACCCTTGATTATCCTGTATGTGCCTCAGAATGGCACTCAGGATTATCTGTTCCATAACCGTCCCCAGCACCAAGGTCATGCTGACAGGCCTGTAGTTCCCAAAATGCTCATTCCAGCCCTTTTTTGTTGATGAGGGTCACATTTGCCATCCTACAGTCTACTGGGATGTCCTCAGTGAGCCAGGACTGCTCATAGATGATGGAGAGTGGCTCAGTGAGCCCTTCTACCAGCTTCCTTAGCACCCTTGGATAGATTCTGTCTGACCCCATTGACTTGAGTGCCTCAAGGTAGAGCAGCAGGTCACAAAATTTCCCCATGGGTTATGGTGGCTTCATTCTGTTCCCTGTCCCTGTCTTTCAGTTCTGATGGAGGAGTGCCCAGAGAAGAGCTAGTTTTAGTATTGAAGAATGAGGCAAAGAAGGCCTTTTCCTTATTCTTCTTCACTAGGTTTCCCCTTTCATCCATTAGAGAGGGAATATTGCCCTTAGCTTTCCTTTTGGTGTTAGTATATTTGTAGAAACTTGTCTCATTGTCTTTTACAGCAGTGGCCAGCTTAACTTCTAGTTGAGTCTTGGCCCTTCTAATTTTCTCCCTACATGGCCTCACCACAGTCTTGTAGTTCTCCTGGGCTGCCTGATCTTTCTTCCAGAGATCATAGATTCTCTTTTTCCTCCTGAGCTCCAGCAGAAGGCCCTGTTCATCTAGGATGGTTTTCTGCCCTGTCAGCTCATCTTCTTGGTGAACAGTTCCATCCTGCACCTTTAAGATTTCTTTCTTGAAGAATGTCCAGCCTTCCTGGACTCCTTTGCCCTTCTTGTCTCCCAAGGGACAATGGCTACCAATTTCTTAAATAATTCAAAGTCTGCCCTCCAGAAATCTAAGGTGACTGTTCTGTTGATTATCATTCCTGCTTCTCTGAGGACACTAATTTTTCATGCTCACTATTGTAGGTGGCCTCCAACCATTGTGTCTCCTAGCAGGCTTTCTTTATTCACAAGCACTAGGTCCAGCAAGGCTCCTTCCCTCATTGGCTCTCTCACCAACTGTGTAAGGAATTTATGTTCCACATACTCCAGGGACCTTGTGAAATGTTTCCTCACTGCTATGTTTTAATCCCAGCAGATATCCAGTAGATTGAAGTCTCCCAAGAGAACAAGGGCCTGAGAGTTTTCCCAGTAATCTAAAGAACATTTCACCTGCCTCTTCATCTTTACTGGGTGGTCTATAGTAGACTCCAACCATGATATCCCCCTTCTTGTCCTTCCCCTTGATTCTTATCCATAAACACTCAACCCTGTCCTCACAGTCATTGACTTTCAGTCATGACACTTCTTAACATAGAGAGCTATCCTTCTACCTCTCCTGCCCTGCCTGTCCCTTCTGAAGAGTCTGTAGCCACCCAGTGCAGCACTCCAGTTGTGTGACTCACCCCACCATGTTGCTGTAATAGCAATGATGTCACACTTCCCTTGGTGCACAATGGCTTCCATCTCTTCCTGTTTGTTGTCCACAGTGTGTGCATTGGTGTAGGTGCACTTCAGGTGGGTTACTGATCCTGCCACCTTTTGGAGGTAGATGTCTTGACCTCCGTGTGACCATTTCCAGATGTTTCTGTGGCCTCTAACACGTTAGTCCTTGTTTTCCTGCTACCACAAAGATCTCTATCTCCAGCCTCCACCAAGGCAGCGGACCCAAGGATTCTGGGAACAGATCATACCTCAGATGCTTGCATGCTGCCTCCAGGCTTATCTCTGTAAAGCCTGGCTTTACTCCCTTCCCCTTCAACTCTAGTTTACTGCCTTCCAAATGAGTCATACTAACTCTTGTCCCAGTTGTCTTTTTTGGTACATGTGTGTCATGTCATTGAATTATCCCTGGTGTCCTGCAAACTTCTCTATGCTCAAAAAACCCAAAATTTTGTTGGTAACTTGAGGCGTGGGGCCAGGTATTAATCTTTTTTGCCTCCCAACTGCTTTCCTCATCCCTGCCTATAACTAAAGGGATAGAGGAGAACACTACTTCTTCTCTTGACCCCTTAACCAACTGAAGTCTCTCTCAATAGCTCTTAGACTTCTGGTTCACATCGTATCACTACTGACCTGGAAAACCAACAATGGATAGTAGCACATTGGCTGTACCAGCGTAGGGAGTTTTCTCCTTCCATCTTTGACTTGCACCTCAGGAAGGCAGTAGCGTAAGAAGTGGGTCAGGTCTGCATGTTGGCCCTTCTCTTCATCACTACCTGGAATAAGATGTTAATTTTCCTTACAACAAATTCATTTTACTTTCTCAGCAAATGCATTTATTAACAGGTACTTCTTGCACGTTAGAAACAAAAACTAACTAGAACAGATCATTCCCTTTACAGAAGTGGGCCAAAGATCAGAAGGACAGACCTCAATGTTTATTAGTTTGCACATTTCCAAGACCTTGTTAGGTCCTATATCATCTGCTTTTCCTTAATGTCCAGTAATTAAAATAATGACTTGGCAATAATTTCACTATTTTTGTACACTGAGGAAAATTTGCTACTATTTTTTTAATCATTTTTCATAATTTAGTCCCCTTTCTGTTGGAAAAGACCTTTAAAACCTCTTCACACCAAAATTTTAAACATTAATGTATTGCAAGGACATACACAGTTGCAAAGAAAAGATCGGTCAGCTAGTGGCTACTTAGAGTACAGCTTTTGATGATCTACTGCTCCTGAGATTTCCAGTTCACAGATTTTTACTCCTTAAGATGAGTAATAAATTGCTCTGCTTTATTTCCCTATAGTAGAACATAAATAGCTTATTTTTATTTATATAGTTCCCATGTTGGTCCAATTAATACATCTAACTTGTATCTGAGATGTCATTTGTGATTACTTGCTCTGCACTAATTGGATTCCAGAAGCCTCTATTGGTCAATCACTTCTTCCTCATGTCATCTTCCAAAAAGTCTTAACTATGTAATTTTCCAGTTGGTCAGGAAAGCCTCAACACTTCTTATCAACTGCTCTAGTAGTGAAAAACAAATCTAAGTGTTGAATCATGAGGTTATTTTGATACATTTAAAAATATTATAGCAGTGCATTTCTTTTTATTATTATTATTTCATCATTATTCTTTCTGAGTGTGGTGGTTTTACCCCTGTCTGGGTTCCAGATGTCTACCAAGTCATTCTATCACTCTCTCTCCTAAACTGCACAGGGGAGAGATAAATACGTTGAGATGTTTGTGATCGAGATAAGGACAGGGGAGATCACTCAGCAATTAGCATCAAGGGCAAAACAGACTTAGCTTGGGGAGAAAAGGTTTGATTTATCAATGAACAATCAGAACAGAGCAGGGAAATGAGAAAAAAATCTAAATCTTAAAACCCCTCCCCCTACCTCTCGTTCTTTCCAGGACTCTCTTTCCCTCCCTCACAGCGGCACAGGGGATGGAGCATGAGGGTTACGGTTACATTTAGTATTATAGACCCAATGACTTTTTTTTTTTCCCATTTTTTTCATTTTTTCATTTTCATTTCATGTAAAATCAGCAAGCTCACATTGTTTGAGAAACTTAAATTCCTCAATGATTCAGAAGCTATTTAAGATATATTTTATAATTCTGTATTTTAACAAGCTAACAGACTTAATCTTTTCTGTGACTTCTTCTTTTGAAGTTCTTACCAGAAAGTCAAAACATATTAGAATTTGTACAAATTAGACAACTGCTGCTGGAACAAATAAGCCATTATGAATTTGCTCATTGCTAATGCAATATTGTTGGTTTCTAGGGTAATACTATTCTTGTTTCTATGACTGAGCTATCTGCTTTGTGCTCACAGCAAGCCAAATTTTGAAATCCTTACTCTGGCATGGAATATACATTTCATCCACTGTGAGATTTTCCAGGATAACAACTTCATGATTTATACAACAGTATTGCTTAGTTCAAAGGTTCAAAGTACTCAGAAAAAGGTATATAGGTACTATTGATCTAATATTGCTTATCTGACATTAGAATTTGATCCTGATTTGTCTTCTTCCAAAATCCAGACAATTATCTGCTATAAAGTTTGCAGGTTCTTAAATTCCAGTCTGGTTAGATAGATTTAGTGAAATTCCCTGAATTCTCTGAGTAAACAGACTACACTATCAATACACTATCTTCAGCGTAACTTGGTCTTTTAAAATCAGCAGATTTACATTTTCTGTTTAGAGAGTAGTGTCTTCTGGTTTTCCTTTGAAGAGAAACAAGGCTGCTTCTTACATCTATTAATATTTGGGTCAGGATCCTGCCTAATGAATCACGACTCCCCATCTGGAGTACTATGTACCGCTCTGGGACCTCCAACAGAAGAAGGACATGGACTTGCGGAAGCGAGCCCAGAGGAAGCCCATGATGACTCTCTGCAGCAACAGTTGGAACACTCTTAAAGATCTGATGGCTTGCAAGAACATCTCAGCAAAACATGTGCCTACATGGGGTAACTAAGAGGCTTGCAGGGAGAAGCTTCCATTGTTGTAATTTCTCCTTACTTCATCACGAAGTTACACTCAAGATGTTGATTTGTGAAGGGGTCCTGTTATAGAACTTTGACAGAAAGCAGAGCCTGAGCTAGAAGCTAGTCTAATTCAGAAGAACGCCTTTTGGAGACAAACTCAACCTTCCTGAACTATATTTCTTAAATGTTGTAATGATAATAAGTAACATATTGACATTTGAACAAATTTCGTAGTTTACAAGACCAGGTNTATATATATATATATACATGTTTCAAGCTCTTTCTTGTCTGTGGCTGCAGTTAGGTAGTAAACAGATAAAGCAACACATCATTCAAACCAAACTAAACCTAATTTAAACAGAAGAAAACAAAACAATCTACCAGATGAAAGGGAAAAATGAATGAGACTTAGTCTGAAAAAAATAATGTCTTGAATGTCCAATAGAAAAAAAAAAATCTTTCCATTAATTTAACCTAAATTTAAATTCACTCCTAAAGGAATAAAGTGATCTAGGGGAAACTGCTCCTTATATATCTAAATATTGTATATGTATCTTCAGACTCTCTTTAAAGTATTTAACAAGAGAAAACTTCCAAAATATATGGAATAGATGAAATTTAGTGTAGATAAATATAACACAAGGTATACAGAAAATAAATTGAGAATTTCAAATAAAAAATACTAGTTTCTGAGCTGAACATTACTACATAGAAGCAAGGTCACTGGGCTATAAATAGTCCATTCAGTGCTAGTTAATGATCAAAAAAGTTTACTGAGTCTTAGAAATTATTAGAAAACAAAATGAGAACATTAATGATTGACTTTGATTACATGATGAAGTTCTGAATAAGAACTATATCTCAGAAAAATATACTAGAACTTGGAAAGAGTACAAGAAAAGGTGATGAAGATGGACAATATATGTAGTAACTTATGAGAGAAATCTGAATCTTCTAGGTCTTATCGAGCTTGTTGATAATCTGGAGGTGACAGAGGTCTGCAAAACCAGAGCATGAAGAGGATGAGAAGTGTTACATGAGCTGTTGTTTTATGGGATCAAGATATCTACAGAGGACAGAAGCAAAGACAATAGTTGTTTTTTTTTTTTTTCCATCATATACTATTGTCATGGATTAAACTCAGCCAGCAACTAAGCACCACATAGTTACTATGAAGAGAATTAACTCTATGAGCTAGGTTCTGATTTTACAATGAGACAATTGAGATCTTGACAGACAGCTGTTCCTGCTCTTGTTATTCAGGTCTACACTCTTTTATAGTGTATGTCAATCCTCATTGGCTTCTAGATGTAAATGGCCAACACATGATGGGCCAGATCAAATTATATATATATATGACAAAGCTGTACAGTCACCTTACATCACTGTGCATCAACAGCAGCTTCATTTCAATAAGCTATTAACATCCCATAGAAGTCTTATATACTAGCAGAAAATCTTTGCCATGATTACCACTATGAACTGAACAAATTTAGAAGTTTAAAAGTATCTTATTAGGTCAAGTGCTTTTAAATACCTTCCTCAGGATGTCTTTTCAATACTATGGTAGACAGAATAATGGACTAAGTGAGCCATTAGTCTAATGCAGTAGAACGATTCTTATTTCATTTCAAGTTTACCTAAAATTAGTCTGATGACTTAAAAAATAATTAAAAAATCCAGACCTCTTATCTATGTCAATACTTTGGAGACCACTAGTGTAAGCTGACCCTTTGAGAACGTATACAGAATAGTTACAACATATTATGGCTCGACTTACATTACTATTTAGCAGATATTCCTTTCAATTTGGATCATTAGTTTTATTTCTCTTATGGACCATTTCCAGAGTAATGTAAATGTTTTGAGCATGTCAGGCCTCATCATAGAAAAATTAACGAAGAATGAAAAGATTAAAATTTAAATTAGACAGGACAGTTGTGTCTTGCCACCTTTTCCCTAACTGCTTTAGTGATAATGAGTGATATCATCATTTACTTAACAAGCTCCATAGTTTCCTGCCTTCTTTGCCAGTGATGTTAGCTGATACTAATTAGCAGTTTCATGGCCAGCTTCTTGTATATTTCATGTCCAGCTTCTTTTCGATTTCCAATTTTTTATTGGAATTTTAAATAGTGTTAAAAATGTAAAATCTGTTATATTTCAGTATTTAGGTAGTATATTAACAGTTCTAAGTGAATAAAAATGATGCAAGTTAGTTACTTTTGAAAATCAGCTGAAAAGTTCATAACAAAAGAGCTGCAACTAGGCCTTCTGAAGATTTTTTCAGGTTTTCAATGAGATGATATTGTGGTTTGGACCCATCCACGCACAAAAGACCACTATTAGACTCAAATACCACAGACAATAATATTCTGAAAGGACAGGGAGGACTTAATTGCCACTTGTGATCCCAGACTAAACAGACAAAAACTACCCAGCTTGGGGAAGAAAACAGAAAATTATTTAATCCACCATCAGCAAAAACATAACCATAAAACATCAAAGGATGTCAAACAGAAAACAATACAGAGTGGTACAATGATGAAGAGCACAACCAGTCCTCTAAGACCACCTTCTCCCCACTCCTCCCCTCTTCCCAGGCTTAGAGTCCTGACCCCGGTGTCTCTATCTCCTCCCCCACTGAACAGCTCAGGGGGCCAAGGAATGGGGGTTTCAGTCAGTTTATTCCTGATAGCTTCTGCCTTTTGCTAGTCCTCAGGGTGGGCGGGCTCCGCATCAGCCGTCCCTGCACCTCCGTAGGGTACCTCACACACACTGCAGCCCAGCATGGGCTGCTCCAAAGTGCATTAATCTCAAAGGCTGCAGCTCCTCTCTGCCTCTTGTGTGGGTCTGCTCTACAGCTCGCAGGTTCTCCAGCATGGCCTGCGCCATGTCCACCTCCTCACAGTCTCTTGCCCATCCGTGTACACTCACTTGGAGCTGATGGTGGCTCTCAGTCCTGCCATTGCCCTCCATGGGTTGCAGGGGTACAGCCTGTGTTCTCACCACGGGTTGCAGAGGGATCGCTGGTCTGGTGCTCCTCCTTCCTTCCTCTTTCTCTGACTGTGGGGTCTGCATGGTCACCTCCATCTTGTACCACTCTTACACCTCCTTCCAAGCACTTCAAATTCCCATCCTTCAATAGTGATCACAGAGGTGCCAGATTAGCCTGGCCAATACTTTTGAAACTGAACTCCATTTTAACTACTAGTGTTTGGAGGACACAGAAACTTGGCAGAAGGACCAACTGAATTTGTGCATTACCCAACATCATTTTCAGTTGTGTGGCTACATTGTAGTCTATACTAATATCAAAGCCTGACATATATCCTGAGTAGCATTTTGTCTTTAACATAAGTTCTCTCTACCCATTGTCATCACTTTTAGCAACTGGAGAAAACAAACATGAATTCGAAAGATATTTGAGCACTTTATTTTTTCTGGGGAATATCAGTGGATGTTAGGATCAAAATATCCTTAAAAGAAGTGTTATAAGTGATTTTCCAATCCTGAAAGAAATATATAGTATAACAGAAGCTCAGATCCAAACTTCTTAACTTTTAGGCCAATTTCCTAACTAGCGTGATTTTCTTGATATGGTCTTGTCTGTGGTCTTGGAAGATCAGATATTAACTATAAGAAGTTATTTAGATTAGATTGTATAAATTAGACTTTTAAGTAATAAGAAATTTATGCATAAATAGGAATAGATATATCATTCAGACTAGCTGGGAGTTATTGTCTTCCAGACTGTAGAAAAGACATGTAACATACTCCTCTAGAATAATACTATTCATATGCAAATTAACATTATGCTTGTCAAGTTGTATGTCAGAGGTTATCTGCTTTTATTTAACATTTATACAGGTTCAAAGAAGGTTTTGTAATAATGATATGTGTTAAGTGAGAGAAAAACAAACTATCTATCTAGGGAAATGTATTTTCCTTCAGTGTTGAATAAATGAGACATGAAGTGCTAGAGGAGATATTGGTCTCAGTGCTCATTCTATACCCTCATTTTAAATAGAAATCACCAGGTAACAGAAGATGTACGCATTTAAGATATCAAAGGGTTCTGACAGAGCAATGAAAATAATTCCCTGAAAAAAAAAATTATAAGAGCACAAGGATAAATTCTTAAATCAGGAAAGACCATAGAATCATAGAATCATTTCAGCTGGAAGAGACCTTTAAGGTCATTGAGTCCAGCCTTTGTCGCAGCCCTATCAACCACACCTCTCTGTGTACAACATCCACCTATCTCTTAAACACCTCCAGGGACAGTGACTCCATCACCTCCCCGGGCAAGCTGTTCCAATGCCTGACAACCCTTTTAGTAAAGAAATTCCTCCTCATATCCAGCCTGAACCTCCCCTGGTGCAACTTGAGACCATTTCCTCTTGTTCTATTGCTTGTCATTAGGGAGTACAAATCTACCCCCACCTCGCTACAACTTCCTTTCAGGTAGTTGTAGAGAGAGATAAGGTCTCAGCTGAACCTTCTTCTCTCCAAGCTAAACAGCCCCAGATCCCTCAGCCATTCCTCATATGAGGTGTGTTCCAAATCCTTAACTAGCTTGATAGCCTACCTTTGGATCCTCTCAAGCACCTCCATGTCCTTCTTGTAGACAGGAGCCAAAATTGGACTCAGTATTCAAGGTACAGCCTCACCGAAGCCGAGTACAGGGGAATGATCATCTCCCTCCTTCTACTGCCAACGCTGTTCCTGATACAGGCCAGCATGCCATTGGCCTTCTTGGCCACCTGGGCACACTGCTGGCTCATATTCAGCTGGCTGTCAATTGACAGTCCCGGGTCCCTCTCTGCCTGGCAGCTTTCCAGCCACTCCTCCCCAAGCCTGTAGCACTGCTGGGGGCTGTTTTGGCCCAAATGCAGGACCCAACACTTGGCCGTATTGAAGCTCATGGAACTGGCCTTGGACCAGCCATCCAGCCTCTATAGACCTCTCTGTAGATATTCCCTACCCTCAAGCAGATCAACACTTCCACCCAGCTTGATGTCATCTGTAAACTTCATAAGAGTGCACTGTATCCCCTCATCCAGATCATCAATAAAGACGTTAAACAGGAGTGACCTCACTACTGAGCCCTGTGGGACATACAAACGGGAGCCATTTGTGACAGGCCACCAACTGGATTTAACTCCATTGACTACAACTTTTTGGACCCGGCCATGTAACCAGTTTTTCACACAGGAAAGTGTTTGCCCATCCAAGCCAAAACCAGCCAATTTCTCTAAGAGAACGTTGTGGGAAACAGTGTCAAAAGCCTTACTCAAGTCAAGGTAGACAACATCGACAGTCCTTCCTTCATCCAACAAGCTGGTCATTCTGTAAGACAAAGAGATCAGGTTTGTTAAACAGCAACTGCACTTCGTAAACCCATGCTGACTGGGCCTGATCACCTGATAGTCCTGCATGTGTTGCAAAATAGAATTTTGGATGATATAACAGATGCTAAAAACCCACTAAATTCATAGATTTTTCTTTAAGTTTATCCATCATAATATACTAATAAGCCTTTTTTACTCTAAATTTAAGGTATATCCCAAGTTATTTTCAAATACAGAAATGGACTTGGAAAATTGCTAAGAGGAAAAATCGAACAAAAAAGTTCCAACGTCAGTCAAAGTCTCTGGTCAAAACACTATACGATGTAAAATATGCTTGTATGAACTTACTGAAAAGCCTTTAGATAAAGTTTGAAAGGAACAGAATCATATTTCTCACACATGTTTATAATATCTTGACATATAACTTCGACAAATTTCACAATGCCTTGTTTTTCTCTGAGTACAGAAATTTTGAGAGAATATGGAGCATTTAATGATTTCTTCCTGAAATGTACTCTAAAATTCAAAATACAGCTTCCAAGGAAGCATGTTTAGTTTTTGTTTCTGACAATCTAAAAGATATCTGTAAGCATTACTGTCATCAGGAATTTTTCAGGTGCAGCCTTCTGTTTTTCCTCCTGTTATTAACTGCAATGTATTTGTTAATTTACTAACAATGTAGGTATTAAGGAGGAAAGCAAGAAATCCACTCTTAAAAATAATAATTGGAAGTATGATCAATGGAGAAAATGAATATCAGAGAAATGGAGACAGTGAAAACAGAGAAGAAGTTAATGAAAGCAACAGGTAGAAAAAGCAAGAACACTTCAGTGCCAATCAACTATTCTTGGAAAAAGCTGCAGCACACTTAAAGAAAATCTCTTCATAAGCCTGTTCCATTCTACTAATTGTGGAGATATCTAATACTGAATTATATTGATTCCATTTTAATACATCCTTGCATCTTCCTGAGCACAAAATAAAGGAATATATAATAGAACATATGATGATAGAATATATACCAATATTTACCAGTTGCAGAGAATATTTTTTTAATAAAAACATTATTCCTTTAGGAATATATTTTAAAAAAATTATTATCTTTTGATAGCCATAAAAAATGAAATTGTTTTGTTATTACCACAGCAGACACATCTGTAGTCAGTTTCCCTTTGATATTAGCTCATGTATGGCAAACCTAGCCATTAGAGACTGTACGTCATTACGTGTATGTCATCACGTGCACGTGCATCGTCATGTCAATTTTGATTCTGTTTGCAAAGCTTGCCAGTTAGGACCGATTGAGTTTGGTGATTTTTGTGTTGTAGATGCTTATCCACTGGGATTTGACTTCTGCCAGTAACTTGTAGTTCACATCTAGAGCAGTTACCAGATGGTGACCTTTTAGTTACCAGATGGTGACCTTTTGGTCTCTATCACCTTTTGCTGCATTCAAGTCCATGGCTTAGACAAGAAAGACATTTCATATAGTTTTCTGAACCATTGGAGTACTGATAGTATATTAATTCTTTCTGAATATCAAATTAGACATTGGAAAAGTGTTTGTATTTTTTATTTTTTTCCCACGGTAATATTCTCCATTAAAATTTTATTGCAAGAAAGTATGTAAGGTATCAGTGGATTTATCTATTCACTGAAGACTGGCAGTATTACAGTATGTTTTGGAGTTGGATGACCTTACCTAACCAGCTTGGGAAAGACCCTAAACCATGTAGAAATGGAAATGGCTAAGCATAAAATGGGAAATACCTGGAACAGAAAGTAAATTTACAGATGATGTGAGATAGTGATAGCAAGCCAAAAGAATGAGCATATAAAGAAAATTAAATGCAAAAAAACCCAAAAGCAAATACTTAAGATCTTTTAAGGACTCATCTTGTGTGCAGGTGAATTCAGTAATAAATTGATATTGATACCAATTTTGCTGAGAAAAAGAACTTGTGCATTTGTGCATTTCTGAATTACCAAGAAATGCACAGCAGACTATGTTTTGTAAAATGTGGTAGCATCACTAGAACTGGAGCAAGAACAACATAATACCTTTCTAATGTCTCTTGCCTTAGTATTCAAAACTGTGTAGGACTCCAAGAACAGTTAATATTGCATCTTGAAGGATTGTTTTCAGTTATACTCACATTCAAGATTTTGGTGGGTTTTTTGTTTGTTTGTTTGTTTGTCTTTTACAATTAAGTACTGAGTACATATTAAGATATTTTAAAAAGAGAGCTGATTCTGGTTGTTACTTAGCCTGTTGGATGATGATGATGATGATGATGCATGACAATTGATACAATTTCTTAAAAGAATAAATAACACAGTATAAAGTATAAAAGTAATCTCTTTCTTCTGGATATTGACAGAGAAGCAATAAAATTCTTCCATTGATCTTCCTGCAGTTTACCAAATAAAGAGATATTTAGTTTCACTGCTAAGGAGAAAATATCCCTGCTGTAATATTGAACCTGATCTCACATTCAATATTTATGCTGGATAAGTTTGACATAGAATCATAGAATGGTAGGGTTAGAAGGGACCTTTAGAGATCATCTAGTCTACCCCCCTGCAGAAGCAGGTCTATCTAGATCTATATTTAAAAACGTTAAATATATTGTAGAATTCAAACAGTAACAACCAGAGCCATTAATAAATGCCCAGGTATATATACTTAGAACTATTAAAAAAAAAATTTGGCAGATTTTTTTTGTCCCCCTTAAAGACATTTTATGCAAATTGGAAATATTTCATAGAAATATGCTGATTTTGTTGCAATTCTGACCAAAATAAAAAATCATGTTTTCTTTCTAGAGTATTTCTTCTTTTGTGTTCTGTTTTCTCACTGACCTTCACTGACCTTCTGTGGATTATTACTATGAAACTAGAGTTCTCCATTGCTCTTGTGGGCTTTTGAAGTTTCCATATAATTTCTTTGTGACTGTGAGAGAAAGAACTAGTGGATATAAGTAATGAAATATTTGCTCTCTCCATCCTGTCAAGCGATTATGGCTGTTTCTATGTTGACAGAAAAAGTGACCCAATAGAGTGGAACAATTGGTTTGGAGAACCCTACAATTGCACTATAAGACAGGAGGTGGGGGAAGTAGATTATTTTGGACTAAATCCAGTCCTGTGAACTGAATACTTCTTAACATCAAGAGTTTGGTCCTTTAATACTTTGGACAGTAATTGTTAGGAAAAATAGATGCTTAGTTAATTGTTCATATTTACAATAAATTTAGTGACGCTTTGAATTGTATTAATATATACATTGTGTATTTATGTGCCTGTATGTGTATAAGAGACCAAAAAAAGAGAAAAGCAACAGAAAAAAAAGAGGTGGAGCAAGCATCGTGGTAGTAATTTCTCTGTTCCCAGACTGTAAAGTTGATATTCATAAAGTTCACATGCACATTTAACTAATAAGTTGTCCTCTGAAAACAATATTTCATAAATTTAACTTTCAAAAATGTGCATGTTTTTAATTTGGCTAAGGAAGTAAAGCTCTGTGTCATCCATTATCTACACTTTTTAGTAAATAATACTAATATAGAGCTTATCAGGAAACAGAACGGTGAAATTAATTCATAATGAAACAATGTCAGATTCTTATTTTTTAAAAACAAGCTGCAAGTTGGCAGCTGCAGTGTGGGGTCCTCCACGGGCTGCGAGTGGATCTCTGCTTCCCGGTGGTCCTCCATGGACTGCAGGGGCACAACCTGCTTCACCATAGTCCTCACCACATATCATAGGGGAGCCTTTTCTTTCAGTGCCTAGGCACCCTCCTCCCACTCCATCTCCACTGACCTTGGTGTCTGCAGAGCTGTTTTCACATTTTCACTCCCTGTTGTTGCTGTAGTTTAGCAACTGCGCAACAACTTCTTCTCAAATATGTTATTCACAGAGGTGTTACCTCCATCACTAATTGGCCAGGCCTAGATCAGGTGCAGGGTCCAGCTTAGAAATGACTGGCCCTAGCCTTGTGAGTTACACAGGAATCTTCTGGCAACACTTTAAGGAAGCCACTCCTGTAGCCCCTCCACTACCAAAAACACCTGGCCCAGGCAAAACCACCACAATGACATTTCTGGATCTCAGACAAAATTGAGAAATTATAGTGAATTATAGTGAAATATGGGAAACTATAGTGAAATGAGGTGAAAGTTATTATAACAATATGACACAAAATTGACTTAAGTGACACTCCTTTGCTAGTTCCAAGTGATTATTTTTTTAATGACATTCTTACGGATTTATCTATCTGAACAAGGGATAAATTTATGTCTGAAAAAAAGATTATTTTAAGGTTGGTAAAGTATTCCAAGGATCATCTTAAATTAATCCTCATAAACTCAATGCTGAAAACTTGTTATTATTAAGATTGCTTTTTCATAACATTTGCCTTATTTTTTGTATGTGTATTATATCTGATAGGAAAGCCTTTCAAGATTTTGAAACTTTTTCTCATTTACTGCAATATCAGCACTTATCAACGTTTTTAATATGATAGCATGAGTGGTAAAGATATGGAACGAATGATGCTATTAAAATCAATGTCTGAGACAGCAACCACAGAAACATTAGAAGTTGTTGTAAATACTGATAAGGAGATAGAAAACTGGATGATGATGGTTAGAGTTTGTCACTCAAATCTTTTTGCTTCACAAAACTGAAAGAAATGAGAGTTTGTAGAAAAACATTTATCAGTGAATTTGAATATGTAAATGATAGTAAACCGATTAAATAGAAGAGAAAAAGAACCATAAGCCTACCCAAAAAATCATGTTAGATTTTCCATCTGAATGTAAATACATGTACTTATGCACACACATCTGTGTCTGTGTATACATAGATATTTATATAGTGGTTAAGAAATCACAGATCCTTGTAACAGAAGTATTTGGAACACTGATAAACCAAATCAAGTTCAAAATTTGAAGCAAAACTTTACTAGTCAGACATTAAAATGCTCATGTTGCTATTCAAAGCACTTAGTACTTGATAATTGTATTCTAAATTAGCTATGACATTATAACACTGCAGAGTTAATGCTGGATACTTAATTCCTATAGTAATGATCATTGATAGTATAAATTGTTGAGATGGAGGTGGCCAATCTTGGCAGCTTTTAGTGATAGAACTGGAACTAAACTTTCCTTCTCCTATCCCAAATTCACCATCTCCTTTTAAAAAATGCTTGAGTTTCTAAACAATTTCTAACCTTGACCTCCACCCTGGGACTATATATTTTCACCTGCAGTGTGAATATTTCCCAGGGCAGCAAGCTTTAGTCTGTTACTTGATTGGATTTTTGTACATGTCTTTGTTCTGTTTGTTTGGTTTAACTTTCTTAGCTGCTGCTTCTTTCCTTAAAGCAAAAGAGAGATCTTGACTGGTAACTGACCATCAGTTAGCGGCCTTCCTGAGGTCTCTGCTTTCAACGTTTGCCAATAGTGTCAAGGCCTTTGCTATTATTCTATGTTAACACTGTACATCATAGCAAGAGACGTACAGAGTCAAGGCCTGGTTCACACAGCAAGTGCACTGGACAGATTGATAACCAGCCAGACAATCTAACTGAGGCTTTGTAGCATTAGCACATTTCTGGCATGTCTAGGAATGGCTACACTGTTTCAACCTGAATTAATACATATCTGTATAGTTATGGTGCATTACTGTACTTAAGTCCAAGATTAAGACAACGTAATATTGATTAAATTTTATTTAGTGTCGTTCCATTTTTATGAATGCAATAGGTCTCTGCTTTGGTTATGTAAATCAATCTCATTTTCCTCCTTGACTGAGGTGATTTCCCTACTGGGGAAATGAAAGGCTAGAGCATGATCTAGGTTAGCATCACCAAAGGTTCTGAGAAAATATGCATGATCTTGTTATAAAAATTAAAGAATTGTTCATTAAATAATGATAGAAAAATAGTGGCACAAGTACATGATAAAACATAGATTAATTCCTGTAAATCCCAGTGAAACTGGAAAGATAAATTCCCACAAGAGTTTGAGTTTTTCTGGTTTTCTGCAACCTAATTATGAAAACCTAAAAGATAAAGTCAATAATGGTGTCAATATATAAGGACAATATTATCACTCCAAAAAATACAATTTTTGGAAATTCTTTGAAATTATTTAATAAAACCAAGTGCAAAGTGCAATATTTGGGAAAGAAAAATCAAATGAACAATATTTGGGAAAGAAAAATCAAATGAACAGATTGCAAATGTTCATTAACATGCCAGTCAGAAATATATCAGAAAAGTGTTAAGATTTGCAGCAGAGTATGTATATTTAAAAAAAAAAAATAAAGTTTTCACCAGAAGGGGAAATATCCTTCTAGAATGTATTGTCTGAAGTATTGGTCTTAAAAGGATACAGATGTTCTCCCCTAAGGACTCATGAACTTTAGCTTGTTTGCTGCCTCTAAATTAGATGATGGTGTAAAAAAATTTGGAGAAAAATTGAAAAGAGAACATTTGATAACAAATAAGATCAAATGTATATAAAGTATTTGATAATAGTTTGATAACACTGTTTTCTTGATCTAGAAAAGGCAGCCTGATACAGCATACAATAACTATCTTCAAAGTATGGCAGTTGCTAGGGAAAAAAAAAGGGCAATGGTAGTTTCCCTGTAGGTTACCTGAAGAGATGAGAAGACATAATTTGCAAATCATTTGTTAGGCAAGGTAAGGGACTAGTTATAGGAGCTTTTAAAATATGAAAGTGAAATGCAAAAGATATAGAGACCCTTATTACTGTAGTTCTTTAAGAATATAATAAATTCAGAAGCATAGTATGTACAATAAGTGCATTTAAGGACATTATAGCTATATTTGTAATTTACTTGATACATTGGAAAGATTATTTTTTCTGATACTATTCCAATTCCAACACTTCCAAAATGAACTAGGTTTCGAAATAATTTCTGCTACTTCAGTAGGAAGTGGTCAGGGTTCTCTAAGTTAGAGAAGTGAGCAACCATAGACAATTTACTCAGATAAAAACTTATGAATGTATGAAATGGTGATAGATATCATCATAACTGGAGGCTAGAGGAATTGAAAGCTGTTGGGGGGTTTTTTTATGTGATTTTGTGATTTTTTTTTTCTATTCAGAATTTCTTATCGTAATATTATATCTGTAGCTCATTTTCTATTCTTTTATTTAAATATAAAAAAGTTTATTTTCTCCTTTCCTAGACCGGATTGGCCAGCTCCAGGCTGTGTCTCTGAATCCTGGCTTTCCACTGGTTCTTGCATGACTCAATGTGCTAATAAGTCTATTTTTAAAGTTACAATTACATATGAGAAAGATAGGTGTGAAAATGTTCTTGGGAAAATTGCAGAGTGAAACAGAATTTATTCCATGCACATTCCTTCTGTATTTACATTTTTGATAGTAATTTTTTGCAGCTCTGACTTCTGATGTTTCAATGCTTCTTTTGTGTAGCAAAAAAACACTTGAAGAGTGGCATTCTTGTATAAAAAAATGTAATGTTCATAAAACGGTTCTCATTTAAAAAAGAAAAAGAGAAATCTCACATTCTATGAAACTAGCTGTATGTATCTTAGCTGTATCTTCCCATTTAAGGTATTTCTTTGCAATGTCTAGATATACAGAGGAAGAAGTCTCCAAAAGTTCCAAGGTCACATGGAGGTCACAACACAATTCAGTTTGTTCTGTGCCTGACTTACAAATTTTGAACCCTATGTGCATTACTTTGTAATTGTCAGCACATTTCGTTCTTGTCACTTCATTTACAGAACAAATCAAAACTCCTTTCAGTTTCACTGATTACTTGGTATGAGTTCACAGCAATGCCTTCCCACTTGCATAAATCTGTATTTCCACATCACAAATTTAAATTTGCTGTTCTTCAGTGTTTCTCCAATTAATCTTATTTGGTTTAGGTAATTAAATAAAAATAAACAATTTTGAAAAATAACTACAGTTATTATTAACTACAGAAAACACTTCACAAGCCACTTCCTCAGTTACATCATGACTGTTGACCTTGAAACTTGAAGAAAAAAATCCATAATCTAGCTGCATTACATCATCAGGGGGGTTGGACTAGATGATCTTAAAAGATCTCTTCCAACCCCTACCATTCTATGATTCTGTGATTCTATGACTAGCCATCTTGTCTTTTTACAATTTTGTTGACAGTTTGTAAACAGATGACAGAAAATCCACCATTTTCAAAATCACATGGCTTTAGGTTTTTTTAAAGTTAATTACATTCTTTAGGAGTCAGTTTCATGTGTATACATCTAGTTCATTCTTTTTATCCTCACAGGTAAATACATTGATGAATTAAAATTCAACAAACAACCCATACGGCCTAAACAACTATATATTAAAAAAGAAAATATACCTAAGTTATACACTATGTAGCATATGTGTGCCTTTTGCTGAAAATATAATAGAATTTTTATTTCTGTGTTAAAGATATGCCAGCTATTTTCTCTAAATTATTAGAATTTACAGAGGTATTCTTCTTACCATGACAGTTTTAAATTACTCATGTAGTCATTATCTTTTAGGAACTAACTCATTAGAAGTTCCGCAGTCTTTCATATCACAGGAGAAATTTTACTGTATGTTGAAGTATCTCATCTATTTACTCAGAGAAAATGTGTAAATAATGATAAAAATTCTTATTCTGTTGAAAGTATATTATAAGGAAAGGGGGAGGTGGAATATACTTAACTTTTTAATCTAATTTTTTAAATATAGATATAGTTTTGTATAAGAAAAGAGTTCTTTTTAACAACTTTGGATATCTCTGATGGTCATTGATTTTTTACTCATTGGCATCAGAACAATGATGTACATTAGGAAACTTCTACATGGATCATTAGTAATTCTGATGGATTCTGGCAAGTGTAAATCTACTGTATTTATCCTGTTTTTGACTGGAATGGAGTTAATTTTCTTCATATCATCTTCTATGGTTAAATGTTCTAGTTACTGCTGAGAAGTGCTGTCATCTCGCTCTGCCCAACCACTGAGTGGGCTGAGAGGAAGTATGGTCAGGACAACTGACTCAGACTAGCCAAAGGGATATCCCAGACCATATGTCTTGCTCAGCATATAAAGCTAAGGGGAAGGAGAAGGAAGGGGGGATGTTTGTAGTCTTCCCAAGTTAAACGTGATAAATCCCTTCTTTCCTGGTGATGGCTAAACATTTGACTGCCCATGAGAAGTGGAGAAATAATTCCTTAGCTAATTTTAGCACTTCATCCTAGTGGATGGGCTTTTTTTCTTCCATGATTGAACAAGGTCTAAAACCAAACTCTGTTTTGAAATAAACCAGTAATTTTCTTCTGAAACAAGGACCATGTGTTGGGTTATATTTTCATAAGTAATACCTTTATATGATTATGTAAGATAAGTTGACAGATCACCATCAAACGCTAATGAGAGAAATCTACAAAGCCTAACAAACCTATAGGACTACACCCACAGTGTTTTTCTCATACAGAGTTAAAAACTGACTCATTTAATTGCTAACAATATGTTTTATTCATGATGATTCTTACGAAAGCTACAGAAAGAAAATGAGCACTTATTTGAGCTACAAAACACTTCTTTCTGCTATTATATCATTTACACTTGCCATTTGCATTTTGGGCTCATTTTGAGTGTGATTTATTATTTCTTTTTAGGTTTATAAATGTGAGATTATGGTGCTGCTGCAAAAACTGGTAAACAACGAAAGCTGGTGAAAACCGGAGAGATTACTGGCATCATTAGGTTTCCTAGATGTCAGTAGTGTGAATAAATTAGATATACCTTACTGCCTACCTTTGCTTTATTATTGTACTATAATTTATGGAATTATATTTCACTACTGTATGAACAAAAATATTATTATTGTATCTGTAAATGAAATCTTAAAGTAAGCAGGTACTAGTTCAAAACATACTTAGTGCTTAATTAACCTTTTTTTCTTGTTAGCCTTGAATACAATCTGTATACATTAATGCATCCATATTTCATAAAATGCAATTATGCTGAGAACTGAACACTGTGCATCACTAGTAGCTAAATTCTATCTTTAATGCAAAAGTCATTATCAAATAAAATTGCATGAAAATAAATTTAGAAAATTAAGCAAACATTATTCTCTTTCTGGATTAGAATTTTTGTGTAAAGTACCAGTGAAAAAGGAAATATTTGCATGACTTTCCTGTCTACTAAATGAAAAGAATCACGTGTACAAGTCATTTTTAAGCATGAATGTAAAATTAAGTGTAAGTCAGTCATTTAAGTAAGAAATGTAAACAATATATCAAAAATGCAAAACTGTGCCTTCAAGCCTACAGTTATTTCAAACAATAATGATTTTTTGAAAACTGAAATGTTTCAGTCTATTGCGTGTAAAGGAGTAAAACTCATATGCATATAATTAGTATAAAGAAATAGAAGTCATATACTTAAATGACTGTAAACCACTTTACAATGTGCATTCCTGAATTCTCACACTGTCATTACTTTAGTGCATAAACTAACAGGATAACTAAATTATTTCCCTCCAGTTTCTCTACAGATAAAATAGAATTTTACTGTTTGCTGCTCCTCCTATTTGTTGTTAGTACAATTGTATCAAGACTGGTACAGAAACGTTGATTATTTTCTGGCTTTAATACAATTGTGCAAATGCAGAAGAAGCTGTAGGATTGCAAAGTTCCATTACGAATGCTGAAGTGACACAGCAGAAAGAAAGGAAGGGATGGAAAACTGCTCTTCAAGTGTTTAGTTTTGAGTAACTTGCTAGGAGTGAACAGCAGAAGTTAAAAGCAAAATACCACTAATAACATCAACAAAACATAAATGAGACTAACAATTGTGACCTACTAGGTGAAAACATAAGACTTAGTTCTGAAAGTGAGAACAAAGACTAACAAGCGCTTTGTTCCTACTTATGTTAGTGGTTAAAAAAAAAGACCCTTTCACTAACTTTAGGGATCAGGGAACAGGTTAAGTAGAGAGCCCTGTACTTGTGTATTAACATTTTAAGTGATATAAGTGTGTCAGGTAGAGCCATACCCCTAAAAATCCATCTTGAAATTAAGTTTCTGAAATCTTAGATTGAGCTTCCAAAACAAGACTTCTTGACCAAAAGAGAGATAAATGAATGTACATTTTGTGCAAAAGATAGATTTTCTCATGATTTCCAACATTTAAAACTAACACATCAGAAACAGAGAAAAAACAGTGCTAAAGTTCAATATTGCCCTGGAAATGGGATTGTTGAATTGATCTAGCAGACCTTTTCCATCTATTACTTCTAGAAAAGCAATTATATCATAAAAAAATTCAAAAATATGTATTTTACAAATTTTTTTTGCACATGAGCTTTCATGTTTGAAGCCCAAGAAAACAAACAAGTAGAAAAGCACTTTTTTACTGTCAGTCTTGGCCAATGCACATATTAGTAGAAAATATTAAAAACTTTATGAAGTTAAGGTAAGAAGAAGTGGGTGGCAAAAATCAAATTGACATTAAAAATACTTTGAAGGAAAAAGAAAATAAAAATTTTCTTGAAGAGTTGAAGTGCTTGTTTCATGAAAGCATATAAAAAAGAATTATTACTGTGGTGATAGAGACTTAGTGAAATATTTGGCTTCTTTGCCTTTGAATCTTTAACAGTAGTGCTCTAATAAGCTGTGATTTTATTTCATATAGTACATATTGTTTCTCTATAGCTCTGGTTGATTGGCTGTTTGACTTTAATTACTACAGGATCCAATTAGTTGTTGAAAAATTCAGTAGATGTCATATATCTAACACGTTATATATTTTTCAAGTCCATATTTCAAAATATTGAGATTCAGACACAAATTGAAAGTCTATATTGTAGAGAGATTCCTTGAATATAAGTGAAGATCGGGATTGTCTACCCACCTTCCTACTTCACGACATCTGTTAGAGGAGCCTTATAAGATATTGAAAAATATATTTGTGCTTAGCAATATAAATGTTACAAAATCACTTTCTGTAGTACAGGTTGCAATTTGTCATCAGTTTTTAAAATATATCACAATTTTATTTGGTAATATAGCTGATTCAAATCAATGATCAGTTCATTGCTCTAAGAACCTTAAACTTTTTTGGTGTGCTGTGGATCTACTGATTAGAAAAGTACTACTAACTTCTCTGCTGGTTCAGTAATATTTAGCAAGCATTGCTTAAAATGTTTCTTTCATATTACTTAGCTCTAAGATATCCCAGAGAAACTTCCACATAGTGAGGAGTGTACCATCAATATGTAATAGAAATTCTTTTTAAAATTGTGCTTTATTTCCAAGGCTCAGTCCTATCTCAAAGAACACACAAAGGTGCTCTAAGTAATGCTAACCTTCTGGCAGTATGTCTGTCTGGAAACTTTATGGAAATCACAGCAGACGATAAGTCTGTTTCATATTCATAAATATTGATCAATCCTGAGTGTCTACTTCTGGTTATATCTACTGGTGTAAACACAGCCTATTTTCAGTAATTTTAAGCAGTCAAATAGTAACTTAAAAACTTTTCTTGAAAAGTGCTATGAAATCTTCAACATTCCAGTAACCTGGCTCAGAAAACACTAGATACATGCAGAGAGATTATTTGAAATTTTCTGCCTAACTCTAAACTGTATTACTGTGACTCACCTCTCTTAAAATCAGGAGGACTGAGGCCTCCATTAAGTGCAGACTAAGAAACATGAATTGGCCCTCTGAAAGCTGAGAACTTTAGGTTTATTCTGTGTGAGAAACAGATATGTTTAGATTCTGAGTCTTTCACAGTGTATTTCCAAACAAGCAAAACTTTCTGTTGGTTACACTCAGCTAATCAAGTGGTTTAATGTAAACAGCATGTCTTAAAAAAAAATCTAACTCAAAAGACATTAAATACTTCAAACTTCCTTCAAAAACATAAGATTCCTTTTGAAACACACAAAAAAAAAAACCATCCCAAAGCCTCCAAAAATTAATCAAAAACCATCCAAACCACATAATTCTTAACATTAGGAAAAAATAAACTCTACTCTACTTTTCTTAATTTTTTCTTGTAGATAAGTGATCTGCATTGTGGACAAATATATTAGAAATATAGCTAATAGTATCTGTAAAAGATTAGTGTATCGTAATGCCGTGTGTCTAAGTATAAGTAATAAAAGTGTTTAATTGTAGTGTAAGTTTTTAATCTTTCCAGATGTTCAGATCTAGCACTGCTACTTCTCAGCATTTTAAACTCTACTAAGAAAGACTATAAATATGGTGGTATTTTATTTTTGGTCTCAGCAAACCCTGTTTTTCTAAAAATTCCTAATGAATAAAAGATAAAAATGTAAAGAAATTGACTTCAGTCAATCTTCATGTATTATTCAACAATCTTCTGTACTCATGCAGCATCTAGAAACTCTTTAATTAGCTACCTTGGGCAGAGAAGACCTAGTTTAGAATGTTGAAAATATTAGGTTTTGGAGAGCAATTAAAGGTAAATATGGGATTAGGTTTCCTAGTGCAAGGAGACAAGCACCTGGCATCATTTCAGTTATAGACCTATATATCATAAAATTATGAGATGGAAAATCGTAAAAAATCCAGAGCTGAACCAATTTCTTTAAACTGAATTTTAATTCACAAACTCTTCATGAAGAAAACACTCAAGAACATTGAAACTTGTCTCCATAAATCAAAACACCTTACCCGTATCAAGAAAGCTTTCCTTTTATGAGCTACTAATGAAAAAAACATCCTCAACTGACTTTTAGTTATGTGTGTGTTGAAAATTTATCCTCTATGATGACACAGGACTATTCACTAGACAGAGATTGTGGTGGTTTTAGCTCTGGCTTGCTGTTCGAAGCCCAGCAAGTCATTCTCTCACTCCTGATCCTCACTTGGACAGGGGAGACAGGAATATAAAANCACGCGCACGGCTTTTCTATCTCTATATTAAACTGCTTTTATCTTAACCCACGAGACATTTGTCTTATTTTCTCCCCTTCTCTGGCTTGCTGAGGAGGTGGGTGATCAAGTGGCGTGGTGGACGCCTGGCATCTAGCCAGGGTCAAACTACCACAAGAAGTTTGTGAGTCAAAAGAAAGACAGGGAGATCACTCAGCAATTAGCATCATGGGTAAAACAGACTCACCTTGGGGAGAAAACGTTTGATTTATTATTCAACAATCAAATCAGAGCAGGGAGATGATAAGTATAAACAGATATGCTTATATCAGCTACATGGAAAGCTGACAGACAAAATTGACTAATAGTTCTGATATTGATCCTGCAGACACTTTATTACATTTGTGAGATGTTTGACTGTAATTTAACAACTACAAAATGAATATTCCTATTACATAATTAATAATGATAATTACAAATTGAAAGTAATAGTATAAGACTGAAGATAACATTTGTTTTAGGAAACAAAAGTGTTGCAACCTGTTAATAGTTTTTTCCTATGTTTTTCCTTTCCTGAATAATTTGACAGATGTTAAAAACTAATTTTATAATTACTAGTAATAATTTTAATATTAGCCTCTAGTCGAAATTCTGTTTTCCACTTTCATCAGCAATAAAAAAATATTGTTTAAATTGTTGAGAGAAAATATATAGAAAGTAGTGCATCATTTCATTTGCCTCACCTTTCTCCTCAGAAAAAAAAAAGAAAAAAGAAAAAAAATAAATCTTTCCTGACAGCAGAATAACAAAAGAGAGTCTCTATTTTCAACATGCAGGAAATAGTGTAAACCATTCCCATTTCTCTAATTCAAATTCACTGTAATTATCCAACAAATTATCCAACATAAGAATATGGTATAATATATTGTGAAATATCAAATAGAATGGAAGTTTCATGGAATGTAAATCAAACTGATACTGGTAATTTGCCTGGAGATATGAATACTATTAGCAATATGTGTAATTTCTTATGTATTTTTTCTTGTGTCTTGCCTTGTTGACAAGAATCAGAAATCTACTTTTTCATCTTTTGAATATGTATTTAGAATCTGAGATTCTGTAAATCAGCAGTGTAAGATATTATAATAACATGCGATGAACCATGTAACAGTGTCATCTATCTTTACTAGGGTTTTTTAAAAAAAATCTGTTTTGAAACAAAAAAAAAAGTAAAATCTTCTTCTGAAAAGACTTCATTGCTTATCACAACACAAACAAAATTAAATACTCACAGGAGGCCCTTTTATTATTTTTTTTCCAAACTAATTGTAGGAAAACAGATCATCATCAAAAAAAGAATTTTAGAACGGCAGAAATTCAAAATAGATGAGACATATAGACAAGGCAACTAGTTTCAAGTGCTGAAAACAGGCAAAAAAAAATTAATAAATAACCTAATTTTTTAACAGAGAAAGAAAAAAAACAACCCAGACGTCAACAAACTCTGTTCTGATAATACATTGACATGTCAGAATCTAAAACATTTTAACAACTGGGATAGACCATGAGTGTAGGGCCCAGAATGCAATCTAATGTGATGTATAACCTGTTTACTGTACTCTTTCTGAGATGAAACTCAATACAAAACATGCAGAAATCCATAAATACTTCACTGCTTGAAGTCATGCAGTCCTTACTATTGGTACAACTGAAATTACAGGCATTGAGAAGATTGAGGGGAAAGAAAAAAGATGTAGAACCTGCATGCTGGATCCACAAGAAATCTATGATGTTTAAAGCTGCCTGCTCTATGAGATCCTATGCTAAAGTCATGTGAATGTGAGCCATTCCACATCAGTTGATTTAGAATTAGGAAGACTTGTCTGGGCTTGATGGTTTCAGGAGTGCAGGTGAACATTTCAGTTCCATTCTGTAAGCTGCCCTTAATACTTTTAAGGCTTTATGGAAATCACACTTCTTCTAGAAAGTTCAACGTTTTTGAAAAATTGGCACTGAAAAGACCTGCAGCCTTCAAAGTGCAGAGTCTTGTAAACTGCTTGCTGCCTTACATGGCAATGCTTTGTGTCAGTTTTTTAAGCACTATCTCTATCTTAATTTAAAAAAAAAAATTCAATGCAATTTCGGTAACACAGTCTATTTTTCCAGATGTCCCTTATGCCTGGAATGAGTCTTTGTTGGATTTGAAGAAGCTGAAAAGCATATCAAACTTTGTCAAGCAGTTTAAACTACCAATCAAAAAATTCATTTTTATTTGTGAGAATTTTTTCTATGATTAACTCAAACAGAAAACATTCAGTTGGAATTAATTTTAATTGCAATTAGAAAGGATATTGAAACCAAGGAACAGATTCTTATCTGGTGAAAGCTGTAACATTCCATTGACTCAGATGACTAGTTCTAGATAAAAATCTATACTGAAGCTCAGGAACATTTATATAAAGTGTTGAAATATAGTGCTACTGATAATGCCTAAGACATCATCGCAATTTATAATATGACCTTGGAACAATCTGAATGTTATCCTTATCGGATCCTTTTCATAAATAAAACTCTGATAATGTGCATTAGACCAAAGTCATGTTTTTGCTGCAAAATGGAAAGGACTATCTCATAATTGATACGTTGTTTAACCAATAATTTAGACAAAGATTTCAAAAAGGGTGAAATATGCTTAGATTGTCCCTTTTACAAAAGAAATCTGGCAACTACTTTCTGAAGCAGCTGGAGTTTATGCAGCATCCTATTGGGCAAGCAGCCAATAGAGAATTGCAATAATCTAATCTTGAAATAAGAAAAGCGTGAATGACCATTTCAAGGTCTGACTGTGAAAAATGTTACTGCAACACTGCAGAAGTTGTTTTAAGTAGCAGAATGATAACATGCCTTGGAGTTTGTAGGTTTTTTTAAAAGATTAGAGAATGAAATTATCTGAAACTTCCCAACTCCTTGTTATTCTCGTAAAAAATGTAGTTCCATTAAAGCAAATAAGATATTAAAAGTAGTCTAAAGATATCTGTGCTTATTATCTACTTATTAGAACAAGAAAACAAAAAAAGAGAGAAATTGCTTATATACCCAGTGTTTTATCAATATAAAAAGTTTATAATGGCAAGACACATTCCAAACTCTGTGAATTATCAGATCTGCCTTGATTTTAATGGTGTTAGGCAAGCCAAGTAACTGGATGGAATCTACATTGCCTAATTCCAGTATATGTACATATGAATTTAGAAAATTTAGGTTAAAAGACCCAAAAGATGTGCTTCTCTCCTTTGGTAGTTTAAAAGTCATTTACATAAAGATATAGGACCAAGTATTTTTACCATTATGAATTCTTGTTACAAAGTACAAATAAATGTTTCAAAGGTAGGATGTACCAATTAAGTGTTACATGTCTATGTTTTATTTGTTTCTTACCCATGATTTCTAATATATGTGAACTGTTTGGTAGTAATTTGCAAGCTTTAGAGGCTTGTAGTATAATTATTTCATTTTTTTAATCTCATTTTTCTCTTTTCCTTTTATATTGTTGGAATAGTTGGGTTTATGGCACTATTTTTTCAAAGCATTTTTGCTAAATTTAAAATTTCTCAGTATAAATAAGAATTAATCATAACAATTATGAGAAAAGTAACGTGAAAGGCTCAAAATATTGTGTATATATGTCCAATGGCCTTTTGAAGTCAATTGAAGGAAACACTATCACAACTAGTAGATTATCCAACCCTTAAGATTCTGTGATTCTGTGATTATATCTGATTAAAACAGTCCATGTCTTTTTCAAAATAGTCAGAACCTAGAAGTGTCCTAGTAAGAGAAAGCAAAGATGTAAAATTTGGATTCCATCTTTTAAATATTGAATTTCAGTTTGACAGTAAGCATTCAAAAAGTGAAGAAGAAAAAATTTAAATAAAATTTCAGATGAAACATTGTACAATACACATATAAGACCAAAGCACTAACTTAAAGGTTTACATCACTGTTTATGTGTGGCAGCCAGATTTCTTACCTTCCATGGCTCACAAAAGTCAATTTACATTTTATTACCATTATTAGCTTCTCAGATTTTGCTCTATTGTGATTTTTTTCCTTTTTTTTTTTTTTTCCTTCGGTTTGGGTTAAAGACAAGAAAACACAAACATGTCAATAAAGATCTTCATACTTCAAAGACTCCCATCCTCAATTTCAGGAGGGTCCAGACAACCTGAATTATACCTCCAAATCTCAGGTGGCTGTCTCAGGTACTGTAGGGCCTCTCAAGTAGTGCAAGATGTTACTGTGTAAGCAACTGAATTGAAACATGAAATGCACATGTGAGAGTGATGCATATAAATTGTCCACCCAAGCTATGTATCTTTAGAAGGACCTCAGTAGATGGTTGAGCCCAATTGCACTATGAGATATGAAAAAGCAGGAAATTCTCTACTGGAGAATTGGAAATTCTCATGTAGTGCATCCTTCCTATAGTCTTCTTTGGTCAAAGAGCTTTTAAGATTTTCAAAGACCAATGATTTTAAAAAGCTTTTAGTATATGATGCAGTAAGCTTCTTTTTCCTAGAGAGGTTGGACCCTGTGATTGATATTGTCTATTCCCTTTCAAACTGGGCTGTTCTAAGATTCTAAGATTTTGGGTTTTTTTTGTTTCTTTTTTTAACTGAAAATAGTTTAAGAAAAGTTAAGGCAGCTTTTTCCATTAATATTCTTTAATTTAAATACTATATTATGTGGCTCGTTAGAACAATGGACTTTCAAAATGTGTCCTTTCTCAAAAGGATATTTAAATATAAATTTTAAGTTGAAGGAAAGTGGAATTTTTTTTTTTTTGCATATTAAAGCACTTTATGGAAAGTTATAATGGTTTAGGCACATGTAGGAACAAAGGACCATGATGAGTCACAAGTACTGAGGGCATTTGGAACATTGCAAGGACAGGGAGGGCTCATTTAGTACTTATGGTCCCAGATAAAACAGGCAATACTGCTCAACTTGGGGAGGAAATCAGAAATTAATTTAATACATCAACAACCAAAAACAACATCCCAAAATATGACAAACAGAAAACAGCAGAGAGTGGTACAATGATGAAGAGCACAACTAGACATTTAAGACCATCTTCTATGAGTGGATAAGCAGCTGGCTAGATGAGGGGAGAGCAGTGGATGTCATCTACCTTGACAAGGCTGTTGACACTGTTTCCCATAACATCTTCATCAGAAAGCTCAGACGGTGACGCTTGAGTGAGTGGACAGTGAGGTGGATCGAGAGCTGGCTGAATGACAAAGTCCAGAGGGTGGTGATCAATGGCACAGAATCGAGTTGGAGGCCTGTAGCCAGGGGAGTTCCTTGGGGATCGGTTCTGGGGCAAGCCTTGTTCAACATCTTCGTCAATGACTTGGATGAGGGGACAGAGTGTACCCTCAGCAAGTTGACTGATGAGACCAACTGATGATGACACCTCATCTGGAGTCCTCTGTCCAGTTCTGGGCTCCTCAGCTCAAGAGGGACAGAGAACTGCTGGAGAGAGTCCAGCACAGGGCCACCAAGATGATCACGGAACTGGAACATCTTTCACACAAGGAAAGGCTGCAGGAACTGGGGCTGTTTAGTCTAGAAAAGAGGAGACTGAGGGGGGATCTTATTAACATTTACAAATACCTAAAGGGTGAGTGTCAGGAGGTTGGGGCATCCCTTTTTTCTATTGTAGCTCGCAAAACGACAAGGGGTAATGGGATGAAGCTGGAACACAAAAATTTCCATTTAAATATAATAAAAAACTATTTCACTGTGAGGGTGAGGGAGCAGTGGAACAGGCTGCCCTGAGGGGTTGTAGAGTCTCCTTCCTTGGAGGTCTTGAAGATCTGCCTGGACACGTTCCTATGTGACCTAATCTAGGTGAACCTGTTTATGCAAGGGAGTTGGACTAGTTGATCTCTAAACGTCCCTTCCAATCCCTACCATTCTACGATTCCTCCCACCCTTCCCATTTTCCTGGGCTCAGAGCCTTGATCACAGTGTCTTTACCTCCTCCCTTCCTGAACAGCTTGAGGCGGGCAAGGAATGGGAGATTCAGTCATTTTTTTCCTTGATAGGTTCCTGCTACTTGTCTCACCTCAGAGGACTCCTTGACAGTCCTTCCTGACCCAGTGCAGAGTCACTCACAGGCCAGGCAGCCCTACACTGGCTGCTCCAAAATGTGTTCATCCTGAGGACTGCAGCTCCTTGTGGGTCTTATCTGCACGAGATTCATTTTGGGTCTGCTCTGCGGTCCACAGGCTCTCCAGCACAACCTGCACCATGGCCACCTTCTCATACAGTCTCTCACCTGTCCTGGTGCACTCATGCAGAGCTGCTGGTGGCTCTCAGTTCTGCAGGATTGCAGGTGCACAGTCTGCATTCTTGACATGGGTTGCAGAAGGGTCTCCAGTCCAATACTCCTTCTTTTCTTCTTCTTGGACTGTGGGTTTCCCATGGTTGCCTCAATCTTGTTCCACTCCACCTCCTCTTCCAGCTTAGATTTACCCTCTTTAAATAGTGATGCCAGACGCACCAGATTGGCCTGGCTATATTGGAGATGGGTTCACCTCAGATCTTCCCCCTAGGAAGTTTGGAGAACAGTTTATTGGGTGTCATGGTTTGACATGAAACTGTTTCTGGCAATGAGGAAGGGGCTGTAAAGATGGCTCTTGCAGGAAGTTGCTCAAAACTCTCCCGAGCTCTGAGCCAGACCTACTTCTGGGGCAGAGCCAATTAGATACCTCCATGATCACTTTTTAAGATGAAGCCAGAAGAGGAAAGTTCTTCCTATTTCTTCTTTCTTCTATGCTTTCTTTTCTGGCCAGTCGTGGCGCAAGCAGTGGGAAGAGAGAAAGACCATGTGGACTCCAAGGTCAGTGAGGAAAGAGAGGAAGAGGTGTGCTGGGGCAGAGACTCCCCTGCATCCTGCGGAGAGGACTTCTCAAATCCCACAAGTCCATGCAGTACATAGCCTATGAATAAACTTCTCATGTGCTTCATCTTGAAATAGTCAGAAGTCACACGCCGGTACGCAGTGTGACAAGGCAGTAAGGGAGTTGCAGCTACTTTTGCTGTGCCATCTTGTCACTAATTGACTATGCAGCTATGGCTATGCAGCCACTACATGGCTTACAGTGTTTACAGTGGAGTATTTATAGTACAACTATCCTACATATAAAAATAAATGTGATAGCTGTAGAAAAGTGCTGGATGACTTTAATTATAGGAATGATCTAAAAATGTAGAACACTCCGCATCATTGAAAAAGGAGGAAACTAAACTAGTGAATGAAGAGAAGAAATCCTTAAATAGCAATAAAATCATAATAATTAAAAAGCAGACAGACTAAAGCAGACAGACTAGTGACAAGATAATTACCTATCAATGTAAACTTATAAAAAACATTTGAACTGTCATATAAACAAAGCTGGCACCACAATTACATATGGAAATTATAGCACAGTCCCAATACAGATAGTAGTCTTTCTTCTACTGTGACACAGGCTAGGGTACTTTGCTAAAAAATTTAATATAAGAGACCTTTTGCGGGTTATTATTTTAAATTAAATAGTGAGGCAATAACTGTAATAGTGCCCAAAGGCAAAATATCCTGAACTTGCACAAGGCCTTTTACTATAAAGAAGTGAAAAATATCAGAAAGAGCATACACAATTAGATGTATTTTCTGCACGGTTTTTTTTGGTTTTGTTATGTTTTTCAAGCATAATTTCTCTAGACTACATCAGCATCAACTACATTTTCTGACTTTGGAATTGACTGCTGCTGAAATAGGTGGCAACATTGAAATCTCAGTTTACTCGGTAACCAATGAATAATTTCTTGCTTTTGGATTTAAAATGTTTTTCCATTGCAAAAAATGTGTTATAATGATGTCTTTTTAGAAAGATCTTCCTTCTTATTGATTCTACCTTAAACAGCTTTAGAGAAGTATTACAGCTGTAAAGATTTATATTCAGACATTCACTATGAAGAAAGTTATTAGGCAGACATATGATATTATTGAATCAGATGCAAATACTTCATGGGGTAATGCAGAATGATAGTTTGCACTTTTCACTCTCAGATTAGCTTACAAACTTTAAATAAGTCTCATAAAATTTTCTGAGAAATAAATGCTGTCCATTCTATTTAAAGATACGAGACACAGTAAACGACAGATCACAGACAACACATAATGAAACTAGAAAAAGATTACAAAGGAAACATTCTCACTTAGTATAAAAGACTGCATATCCTTTGATCTTTAGCATAGCTGCAATATTTTCAACAGCTGAAGATATTCCCTTGATTCACAGTTGCTCAGTGGGGCACGTTTTTTTCTATTCTATAGTTACAAGACATCATTACCACCCACAGTGGTCTTACAATAAATCTCACACAATCAAAGCCCTGGAGGAATTTAAAGACTACCATGATATCACCATTTTGGCAGATACGCAAAAGACATGTAGAAGTGGAGCTTAGAGGCATGATTAGCAACACGGTTTAGTGGTGGACGTGGAAAAGCTGGGTTAATGATTTGACTCGATGATCTTAAATGTCTTTTAAAATCTTAACTATCCTGTGATTCTGTGATATACCAATAAAATGATATCTTGATTATTAAACCATTCAGGTTATGAAAAAAACTAATAGCCAGCTAAGGCTTTGTGATACTTTGAAGGGAGGATACCATAATTTTAATGCTTGATCTTCCTCTCACTAAAATCAACAAGAAGTCTTACTTCTATCTTCAAAGACAGGAGAATTTACCTATTAAGATCCAATTAAACTTGGAGTAAGAATCGGGCAAAGGAGGGGAGGGAAAGAGGGAAATAGGAACCATTTTTAGATAGATGAACCTTTGAATTCCACTTTTATGTATCCCACCTATATGTGTGTGCTAGTTTTGACTGGGGTAGAGCTAACACATATATATAGTGACTTTTAGTTTTACCTGTGTACTGTCTGTGTCCTACTGTTCCAGATTTTAACTGCATTCTCTGAATTCAACAGCACAGTGCAAAAAATACCTGCAGATACAAATGAGTGGATGCTAGAAAGGATCTTGCAAATGTATTTTAGGTTGATAAGGGATAATAACTGGTGATAATAAACATAGATTTTTAGCTTGACTAAATAAAGCTGCACATTGATGATGTAAAGTTACCGATTTTTTTGAAAAATTTGATGTGACTCTAAATATTTAAGATATTCTCCTTTAGGATGTTAAAAGTCTAGCAATTTTCCTTTCACATGTACTCTCAGTTAAGTGGGTAGGGTCTTACCTGAATGACTAAATAAACTACAGAGAGATATTGAATTACATATTTGTTTAAGGGAGACTCTTCTTGGATGATCTTGGAATTGAATGCAACAATAAGAAAGAAGTAGGTGTGAAATTAAGAACTGCTATCATCCCCAAAAATGGTGATAGAAGATTAAAATAGTATTTGTGATGAACAAAGCCTTCCACACTCCCACATGGCTCACTGATGCTTGACAAAAAATACAGGGGTGCAGTCTGTTCCTGAAGAATCCCCAAAAAGAAAAGAATATACCATAGGAATCTGTAAATGTCTTCTCACAAAACTGAAAAATATACCTATTATTTTTTATGAAGAAATTGAAGTTTAGAGAAATACAGAAAAACAGTATCAGGGTACCTTATTTGCTATAGGAATGAAGCCTTTGATGAAGTATGATGATGGCCAGCTGGATCAATTTGTAATAGTTGAAAATTCCAGAGTTTAAGGACTTTTATTTAGAGTGCTTGAGGAGAATAATATCCCTTGGTTAAGAAAAAGTGGTAAAAGACAAAAACCCAAGGACATTCTGAGGTGGGACACTCTGAGGTGAACATTGCAAAGGTGTTTTAAAATGACGGTGTTTGCCAATTCAGATTTGTTCATAGAGTGCATTCCATGGAAACAGTAAAAATTACACAAAAAGAATTAAAAGGGAATGAAGGAGATTTAAAGAAGTCTATAAATCATGCTCTCTTTCTGTATTTACTGCAATATCTTCCCCACTGAAACAACAAGTCTTAACTTTACTCATAGGTGACTTTGATCAGGCCTGCCAATCAAATTGCTTTTTTTAAAAGGAAAGCTTTAACAAACAGATGGGCTTTGCAGCGAGTCTTTAAGGTCACCAAATACTGGCTGTAGTGAAATGAGAAGTAAGATCCCTCATGAAGGCCATCTTGTTTCAAGTGGGAAATAGCTTTCATTCAAGTGATCCTGAATGTCATGGTAACACAAGGAGGTAGCTAGTTCTGTGAAAGAAAAGTATTCTTGTAAATTGGGAGTTGATTCTGTAGCTGTCACTCATACCTGCACAGATTGTGCCCTGTGGACTCTGGGACTTCACTGCTCTCTGAAAGAATGATAATAAATTAAAATTAAATGGAAGAAATTAAACAAGATTTTTCCTTTATTAGCAAAAGTCACAGCCTCTTAGATATGGCATCATGTAGTCAGGTAAAATCTATCTGAAATATCCATGCAGTGTCAAGGGACATATACCCAGTTACTTCAGCAGCTAAGAAGGTTGGTTGATCCAGCTTATTTTCTAGGGCCAAATCCAGAGACAGTGAAATCTGTGATGGATTCTTTGGACTATTACTACATGGTGATTACTAACACTGAGCTGAATATAAATTTTCTTCCTTGTGGGTTTTTTGCATGGTTATTCAAATAGCTTCAGAAAAGCCCACTTTCAGAAACCTCAACATCTGTCTTTGTATGAACGATATATATTTGCTTCTGTGGAGCAATGATGGGTACCCTATTTTGCACTAAGCAGAACATTGTAGAAATGAGGGGTGAAAATTATCCTCTGAAGCTCCAGAGTTTGGTCAACCCTTAGCATTATCAACATACTAGTAAATATCTCCATATATTTGCAAAAAAATATGGACAAGAAGCATCCTTTACAGAAAGAAAAGGAAGACTATCTAAAGGAGATTTATGCCATTGGCTTCAGTAGAATTTAGGAGACATTGACAATAAACTATAAAGGTCTGTATGCTAAATACATGTTTGATACATTACAATGGTTCTAACAATGAAAGGAATTTGAAATTGTGGTAAATTAATTTAATGAAATCATAAAGCCCATTAAGAAACTCCATTTTGCCCTGAAAATGGACATTTATATCTCTTTTCTTAGCTATAAACTGCAGTTTCCCCTTTCTGCTTGAACTTTCTATGTGCAAGGTATATACAAAAGGAATAGCAGTGTTCTGTGGTATCATTGAAATTTAACTAACTGTCTAATATTGCATTATGAAAACTAGGTTGCATCTAAACCTTTAGCACCAGTTTTGGAATCCTTATAGAAGTTCCTTTTTAGTAAAACATCCAGGAATATCATCCCACCTTGAAGCACAGGAGTATTCTGTTTTCAATCAAATATGCATGCTTCAAATTAAGCACACACTAAAAACTGCTGTTGAACAAAGGCTAACGCAGTCTTTATCATTAGATTTGATCACCTCATCAAGAATCCATTAAAAATATTTCTATGTGTCTGCTGCAACATATCTAAGATTCCTGGAAAAGAAAGGGGAATCTATCTGGTCCTTCAAAGCTGTTTTGCTTTGTATGCTGGTGATACATTCAATAGCAGAGAAACATTCAATTAGAGCTATTCCCAGTGTGATCGATGCTTGCCTTTCTGTTCAAAAAGCTGTGAAATACTGAGGGGAGGCTTTCAGCTGATGAAAAATGTCATACTTAGTTACTTCAGCAAAGAAACGACAGTGTATATCACCTGAGGATCTGTTCTGGGGTATATTTGCTTTCTATGTTCACATCTTTAGATATGATGGTGATGCCAATGCCAAGGGTGCAGTCATATTGTTCCCAACATCACTGCATTCACTGGGAAGAACATACACACTGAGATTTCTGTTTTGTGTTGATGTTTTCTTACTGAGCAGTGCAAGTCATTCTGTATGGAAGCAGAAATATACTCTGTGTGCATTCACAGTACAAACTCCTTAGGAAGGAACTATTTATTCTTACATGTTTGCACAGAAACCAAAATGAGAGAGACCTGAATTTACTAATTTCTTCACGCACAAATGGGACTATTAAGTAAAAGGTAGACTATTATTTATTATGAATTAGAATGTAATAATTTCTTCCTTTCTGTTTAATACCAGAAAAAACTCATTCCTAAACAGAATATGAAGGCCAACTGTTTCATTTTAAAGATCTTTCCTACAAACTACAGAACAAGCATAACTTTATTATTGTTTATCAGGAAAAATTTCCTGTTTTTTGAGGAATACATTTATAAAAAAGAATGTTTTACGTGTTGAGCAGATATAAAAATAGCAACAAAAATTCAAAAAGAACTCAGATTGACAGAAGTTTTTAAGAGAGAATATGTAGTTGTTGTTTGTAATTCTTTATTATAGACTCATTAAGGTTCACCCCTTGTTCTCCTAATTGAAACTAAAAATGAAGTAGAAAGAAGTGGGGTTTGTGAGTACTGGTATGTAATTATAGATGAATTTTCTGATTTTAGAATACGATTTATTTTTAAAAGTATGATTAGGTAGTAAGTAAATTTTCTTATGTATAAACAGAGGTAGTCTTAATTTCATATAGCCTATTAGCCTACCTGAAGTAGTCCACATCCTCACTTACATAATATATTACAAAATCTGTAATTTGCTTGAAGTCAAGACAATATTCACTAGGGTAATTTTTTTTTTTGTTTTGCTTTTTTTTCTTAATTTAAATGAAGGCTTGAGTTGGTGTAATCACTTTAAAACTAATGATATTAAAATATAGAAACATCAAATGTTTTTATTCTGATTTACAATGTGCAAACACACATCTATAGTAACAGCAAATGGTGATTTAAAAAAAAAATCACATTTCTTTATGGAAAATGCAAATGAAGTTTTCATATCTCAATTTTTTCTTAACAGTGTTTAACTCATTTATATTGTTGGGCCATGTATGTCTTCCCACCTCAATTTAGGTGCCGGAGTCAAGATCATATCAATAAGTTTAAAAAATCACCATCATTATTAATAGCATTGGCAAGGTTGAGTAGAGGAAGTTCATTCTTTTGCCATTTGTATTGAAAAAAATACTGTGTGGAAAAAGGAATACCTAAACCCAGTGTTATATTAAGCCTTTCAGTCCAAACACACAAACTGTAGAATAGCCACTGATTTCCCTAATGTATCACTGTGGACAAAGTTTATTTTTTATCTATGCATTTTTGTTTGTTTACTTTGAACTTCAAATTCACTAAAAATCTTGACACAGTCAATTTCTTTAGCAGTATGAATTCAGATAAAATGACAATTAGACTTTCTCTTTTTCTTCTCCTTGTCTATGCAATAATTTGCTTTATTGTTAAAGTCTCAGAAATCTTTCTCAAATAAATATGTGTTTAAAAATTATGACAACAAAGAGGAAGAATAAATTATGTTGCATTCTGAAAGGGCACATAAAATGAAGGCTCACAGCTTTCTGATAAATGGTGTTTGTGCAGATATTCACCACTTTAACTTTCCCATAGTCACAGATAATGGGTAACGAGAAAGTTCAAATTTCTGATTATGATATCACATGGAAATTGTTCAGCCTATCCCAAAACAAGAGACTGTTCAGAAGACTTTTTCTAGACTCTGCATCTTAGCTTCTTAGACTCTTATAAGGTAGAGGACTTTTTGAAACTCTTTTTAATTCCTTTCATAGAGGGAAGACTTGCTGTAGTTTTGATGCTCATGACCATTCTCTCACCTTAATTTGCTTTCAGGCAGATAAATATAGGATAGATATTATTTTTAGCTTTTGTGTTGTAGTCTACAGAGTCATTATAACATTGATCCAAGTATCTGGCTTTGATCCTGTATATGAGCTTAGTAAGAGTATACTTAACCATGAATATACTCAAGAAGGTACTTCAATTAAAGCACATGATGGTTTCATTTACTTTGATGGAAATGCTTGAGGGTATATGCATGCGGAGTTGATTGATGGACAGGGATCCTACACGTGATAATATTTCCTTTCCAGTTCTACCCTGCTACAGATGGTTTACAGCCCCCTAAAAGGCAGAGTTAATAATGCAAGAGCTGATGCTTAGCAGCACGAGTAAAGATGCTTCAACTCTTCAAATATTTCAAAGTCTCCTACCATTGTGCTGGGAATAATTATTGCTGTACAGTAGTCAGGAAAAAAACCACACTTGGAAATCAAAAATGCAAACTGGTGGAATTTGTTTGTTGAAATGTGATTAAAAGTACAGTATATGAAAGTTGGTATTTTAAGACTGAGAGTTAGGAATAATTAATCTTATCTGCAAACATACGGTAGAATAAACAAATATGGTTTGATTTCAGTTTTGAAGTTTTTATAGAAAGATCTCTAAAAGAGACAGCTACTCTAGCATGTCTGTCATGGTCTGTGCAATAACAGTCCATAAGAGAGGCCTGATCCTGCAAAAGTAATAGAGCTAGCAAATTTTATGGAATATTTTTCTGTAAGACTTACATCAATTTGACAAAAAAGAAAAGACAGGGACTTGAGTGGTGACTTCACTAGCAAGGTAGGTCTAGATTAATCCCATATAAATTGATATGATTATGTATAGCTTGCAAGTTTAGGGATATTTTTAGGTTAAGTTTCTTAGCAATCAATGCAGAGGGTTCGATACCTTCAGAAGGTAATTCAGATTTTATACAGGCAAAGCTTGTGAAGATTTATATCTCCCATCATTGATTGGAAAGGATGACTAGAATGACTGCTTTTTGGTTCTTGTTTTGAGAGTTTGGGATTTTAGTATAATTACTGTAATTAGGCACTTTAAGCTGCAGCAGGAAGTTAAGGTGTAGCTGAGTAAAACAGTGAATGTTATTGGATTTCTGAACTCTAGAAAAATCTTACCAAAAGAGAGGAAAATTATTTTAGACCTCAAATATATTTGGAATAATCACAGTCAAAGCTATTTTACTGTCTTTAGACATGGGGATTTTGTTTCATTTTTATTGTTATTTTTTTATAAGAAAATATGTTATATAGAAGGCATTTAATTATTTATCAGTGGAAAAAATGCCCTGGAAAACTTATAAATATTCATTATTCTCAGCTTTTTTTTGGCATTAAATCATACCACAATATTTTAGACCTTTCTTGCTCCGTTTGCATTTGTTATACTGATGTTGTTATTTAAAAGTACTCTTAATGCAAATCAGTTTTGTATTGAAAGTAATTTAATGTTATGATAGACATTAATAATGTCTTTTGTTTTTCAAATAACAATATTGAAATACCATCTCGCTGAAGGGACTGATTTATTCGCATTTATTAGCTGTTTTAAAAAATGTTACTGTGTCCTTACTGTTGTACAAACTAAATGCAGATGGTATACTATAACATAAATGCAAGAAAGATATTTTAATCTCAAAAACAATAAAGGAAATGCTGAAAGTGTAGCATCAGAAACAAGGTTTTATTTTTTTAAACTGTTTTCAAGATGTTCAATTACAGCTGTACATGTTTATCATGTTTTAATATCATTGGGGGTTCCTTCTTAATGTTGTAAGGGTTACTTTTCAATGAAAATTAATATTTTCAACCAGTTACTGGGTATCATAGTTGATATATAGTAATTAAAAGATAAATAAATACTATTCATTTTTAAAACTGCATCTTCTGAGGAAATATGGGAGTTCCCTACAACTGTGCTTTTTCCTACTATTTAAAAATCTCATTAAAAGACCAAAAATATCATATAGACTATTTCCATCTTTTCTCTTTCTAAGTGTTGAATACTTAAATAAGACTCCTGAATTTCAGACTTAAAATATTTCAAATACTTGTACAGCATAAGATAATACTTTCTTATTCATTAATAAATAATCCCAAATTCCAAATTGGAGATAAAAGTACAAATTTGGAATAAATAAATTAGGATCTATAATTTCCATAGACATAGAAATTTTCATGGAGATGCTCAAAGCATTTTAAATAGATTACTTAGTTGTATCAAGATATGACTATACTGTAGGTTTATTAAAAGCACTGTCTCTCTTACAAATATTGACATTCAGATGACTTGTGAGTTGTTCAAAATCATAGAGAAATTTAGATAGAATTCAGGTGTTGAATTTGAAAAGTCTGACTTTCAAATTCCAGTTCTAACACTAACTTAACACAAAGATACCAATGGAATTGACATTATCCCTTGTTGTTTGACATAACTTCATTAGCTGAATTGAATGATGTTTGAAAAATTTATTCTTTTTCACCTCAATATTTCGTAGAGATCATGAATTTAACAATGCAAACAAAACAGATGCTTATTGGCACAATTATGAGAGTATTTGTGATAGAGGATAAGACAAAATAGGTATTGGAAGAAAAAAAATTACAATTATTACCTTCTATAATTTTTATCAACTAAAGATAGGACTAGAATAGGGCATCAACTTTAGCCTCTAAAATATTAATGTCTCTAACACAGGCATCATTGCATATGATACTATTTTTACATTTCAGGACATGAATTTAAATGGGAATAGGCACAGAAATAAATAGGGTGATCACTGAAAGAAGAAAGTTTGCCTTACAAAAGAAGATCTATGCATTTGACTTGTAAAGTTTGGTAAAGTCTAAGGACTACTTATGTGCAGGAACAATGGAAGTAGGGAAAAAGCAAATCCAAAAAACTGACAACTTATGTTTGTTAAAAATGTTACTCTTCATTCCTTTCTATATTTGATTGGTTATCAGATCTATGTTCCTTGACTAGTATAAAATTTATTTTAATTTATTTTTTCCCCATAATGTATTGTAATGACATTACATAGAATCTAATATGAACTTGAAAAGGAAAAAAGGCAACATAGGTACAGAAAATTGCCTATGCAGGAGCTGATATTATAAATTAATGGTATTTAACAAGTTAGATGAAAAAGTTTTTCAGCATAAACTATAGTGACAATATCATTTTAAACTTAATGTTATTTTTTTCTTGTCAAAGAACAAGTAAAAATTTCAAAATTACATTCCTTGTCTTATAAAGTTTAAGATAGATGACAAGTTCATGTTTAGCGCCATGCAGCCAAGACTTAACTTACTTGGAGTACAGCTACACACACAAGCACCTCTTTTGAGATTAATGGGATACATTGTTTCCATGGTCCTCACGTTGAAAACGAGATTTCCAATCTGGTTTGCAGGTTTTACATTTTGTTTTGTTTTGTTTTTTATTGGACACCCTGTTTTCATATTTGTCTTCAAAGTATCAAGTTTTTTGTACTAAAATTTATGCATGGACACACACACATATTGAATGTATACATGCAAATGTACACACACATACATATACACAGTTTACATACATAAGCATTATATTTAAAACATTAACTTATTATAAACAATTTTTCATTTTACAGAGGCACATGGTTCTGCACATACCTTTTTTCTTCATCTTGAATAAGACATCACACAAAATTTTTGTGACACTCAGCAGCTATTGCCGTGAGGGATAAAGCAGTTTCATAGAACAAAACCCAGGAACTGATAAACAGACTCCATTAAAACATGTTTTCACACTAGCTTTCAACCAAAATGAGAGTTATATTTTTCTTTGATGTTACCATTTGTACTGTAACCCTTAGTTAGTTGTTTTGATGTATGCAATAATTGATACTTCAATAATAAACTTGTTTATATTCAAAATGTCTTTAATCCTCGTACGGTTCTTTTGGTGTCTTCTATGAGCCTGAAGTGCCTTCTTGGCATATCACTACTCTGATGTCTTCTTTGCAAGCCTTTCATTGCTAATGTGTTGACATGAATAAAAGCATTTTTATCTTTGCTACATATCCAGCAATGAGAAACAAATAAAGAATTGCTGTCTTCCTCTACTCAAAATCTTTCAGGCTTTATTCATACATTTATGCTTTATATAAATGTATGATAATAATTTTTATTAAGTAGAAGGAATGAAGTGAGAAGATAGAAAAGTGATACTGCAGTAGGACAAAATGAAGGGAACAGAGAGAACTACTCAAGTATTTTATAAATGAGGAGAAAATGCAAACAGGCAAAATATAAAACATCTGTGTAAGTGTGCATTATCACTTGCAAAGGAAATAAAATCTATTTTGATTTTTTCTATAAAAATATGTAAATAAAAAACCACTGATAGTGATTTGTTTCTACATTTATTATGTTTGCTAGATTTTATAACCCACTCTACTTTTCTACAAATAGCCTTATTTTGTGTATTATCATTCCATCCCAGTGAGAATGCATGGTGGCTTGACCTCGGCTTGCTGCCTCCTCATCACGACACAACGAGAAAATAAAGCGAAAAGTTCATTTGCTGAGATGACAAGGATGTCACATTCCAGTCACTGCCATGGGCAAAACAGACTCAACTTGGACATGATCATTTAATTTATTGCTAATTAATAACAGAGTAACATAGTAGAAAAAAAAAAAAAAAAACACAAAACTAAACCCAGCTTTCTCCTCATCTCCCTTTCTTCCCCAGCTCAGTTTCATTTCTGATTCTTCTACTTCTCATCCCCTAAGTGTTTTCTGACTTTTCATAAGTATGCTTCTCCTGAGGCCCCTGCACTGTGTGTGTAAGCCACGGCCTGCTGCAAGTTGGCTGGAGCTGGCTGGAACTGGCTGTGTCCAGCACAGGACAGCCCCAGCCTCCCCTCACAGACAACACCCTGCAGTCCCCATTCCCAACAACTAAATATGAATGAGTGACCTAGGTTGTCTGGAATATTTTAGGTGAGCTACAAACATTACCAAGTTCTTTGAGAATATACCAAGCTGTAAATGCAGTGCATTGTTAATGGAGGAATTTTCTTGGTTCATCTGTCACAAAATGTTAGCAATACTCACCTATAGTTAAAATATCTTCTGCAAACAATTCATGAATTTCTTTTTCATAAATGACAAGGAATATATATCACTCACTGGTGACTATAGATTTATGAAAATATCCCACACTTCCTAAATTAATTTACCTGCTGAAAACATCTAAAATATGCTTGACACAGTGGCCCTAATCCTTTTGTGTAGATAGAATTTATTCTTGTTTACTTCTCAGGCAAGTGTGCAATTGACTTTTGTAAAAGATTTATGATTTGTGCTTTCCCCATGTCATATTGCCACTGTGAACATAAGAACTGATAGTAGTGTAGACTCTGTTACTGTGAACAGTAAATTTGAGGTATGTTTCCTGCAACTGTTTAAGAACATTTCTTCAGAGGAAAGAGTGCTTTGTGGGTTAATGGAGAGCACAACTCTAACACAAATTCAAGGCAACTAATGGATGTACATTCAGATACTTAAGTGCTGTTGAAGAAGCCAATCTGAACTTGTAATGAGAGAACTCCATTAGCAACATATTACTATTTTTCTGAGCATTCAATAGGATCAAAAGCAGAAGTTATAAAAAGAAAGTCTAGTTTCTTCATGGACGTGAATAAGAATGATACTTTTCTAAACATTAGGGACAGAAGAAAGAAAATGGAGGCTTCTAGAAGTAGTGAGAGACATCCATGCCTACTTTGTCCCTGGAATGATTGTGTGCATACTCTCCTCTAGGTTTAGAATCAGGGGACGATGTCTTCATTGAGTATCTTGTTAAGGATGGAGGAACATATGATTGTGTAGATGGCATGTGTTTCTGACTTCAGCAGTAAAATAAGATGAAATGCAGATGCATTCTGATATTGTACCCAGATGAGTCAGATGAACTCTCACTCTGAAAATGCTTAATATTTCCCATCATATATGTACTCTAAGGGGTGATCAGATCAGGGTCAAAATCTTGAGGATTACATCAGTAGAACAAAGCATCATAAAGCAAATGTTCCAGTCCCTTCCATATGTGAGAACTATTAAAGGAAATAGAAGTAAACACAGAAAATTAGAAAAAACACACAGTTACCTTCAAAAGCCTATTTATTGCTACAGTACCAATACACAAAATTTGGATGCTTCTCTTTTCAGCACCAATGAGCAAGATCATTGTTATATGTATGCACATATATAGAGTTGCATAGCAGCATCAAGCAAACTGATTTTCTGCATAGACTACTTTACTACTGACATGGCTCTTCATTTTCCCTTTAGGAAATGCTTGCCATAATTGACATATCACCTGAAACACGTATCCGAGAAACTGACATTCCTCCCACTCTAATGCATGTTCACGTTAATTCCTGAGTTGCTTTCAATTCCCTCTCATAAAAAGAAGAGTGGTTCCAGATATTAAGTTTAAGTAACGAAAATATCAAAATAAAAGGATTTTTACTTTCCCAGCCTGAGAAATGCTGTAGATAATGTAATAGATGGGAGTAATTGCAGCCTAATGCACATTTTACCAGGGTGAGAAGGAGCAAGAACACATGGTGAGAAAGCTAGCTTTTCTTTAGCACACTAAGCAGCAGTGATTTGTCAGTGGCACTTACGGGAAGGAAAGGGTACATGCAAAACAGGTCAGAAAGGCAAGTCTGACTATGGCAGGTTGGAATGTACATCTGTGCCTCTGAAAGCAGAGTTAACTCACAAAAAATAAAATATTATTTATGCAAAGGTTTTTATTGAAATTACTTTCATGATAACTGAATGTATAGAATTTTTTCTTATAAAAAGTTTTTCAAGAGAGTTCTAAAAAGGAAAAAAAAAGTCAATGTGAATTTGAAAAGATAGAAATGCTGATACCTTTTTTTTGTAGAAATTATTGAATTCTTTCTGACCTGTGCCTACACTCTTTTCCAAGACATAGTAAATAACGTCCTTCATGTGTTCATTATTTGCATGACAATAATACAATACATACAATATGTCTTTAGTAACTGTACATTGCCTTTATTAATAATGTACTCATAGAACTTCTGTATCTCACAACAGTATAAAAATAATTCTATTATTTAATTTCACAGAATTTAGCAAAATTATGTACCTTGTTTGATTTATTGCATGTGAAGAGTTAGTTCCAAGCTATCCTTCATCTATAAAGATGTTGCAAGCGTATAATTGTATTCAATATAAACTGAATATTTTTAACACTACATGTTCAGCAATGCAAGAGCTTAAAAAAATCCAAAACAATAAAAAAAACCCCAAAACCTAAAAGTTTTGACTTCAACTTCTTTTTCTCTGTAAATTTGTATTTAAAAAAAAAAAAGTATTTTTTTATATAAATCCTACCAAAATCAATGAAAGATTTTCAATGTTTTGAAATTACTTGTGTCAGAATCTTGAAGATATTTCAGTGAGCCAAGTATTTCATCATCTCTCTCTATATTTTGTGTAAAGCACAGAGAAAGAGAATATTCATTAATTCAGTGGGGGTTTTATTTCCCTTTTATGCTCATAGAATGGTGTAGCCACAATAAGACAATTCAACATACTTGACACATCTGTTATAAAACTATATATCTTGCATTAAAACAACTTGGCCTTCAGATGTCTTTTCAGTGTTTTCATGACAAATGGGGGCATTAACTTATTGTCAGAGACCAAAGAGCTTTTGATTTCTATAGTCTCAAGTTTTAGGCATGTTATGAAACTGAAAAACAACAGCCCCATCTCCAGCTCATTTCTAATTAGTTTATTAATTTAAGTGATTAGCCAACATGAGGTAATTGTAACAGTATTTCTTTTTCTGAGTGTGATGTCCTAAAGTGATTTAAAGAATATACAAAAGCTTTTTTACTTGAACATGTGGGCACACAATCTGTGACAAAAGAGAGTCACTGTTCTTTCCATTTTCCTTTCTCACAATTTCCATCTCTTTCCATACAGCTCTGACACTTAGCTCCAAAGGCACTACTTTGAAATGACATGGAAAAAAATATTTTTGTGTCTGTGTATCTCTGTATATTGTTTCTGCCTTTGTTTATTGATGGTTTGTTGTTGTTTTTTTTTTTTCAGGTTGATATTATTTCCTCACACATACAGCTTTAGTCCAGTCATCCCTGCATGTCTAAGTTTATCACCAAATCATAGTAAGCATCTCTTTTTAGCAAGGTATAGGACAACACAAATAACTTACTCCAGCTCTGTGTGTATCTTTTTACAGGCAGAAGACATTATAGTTTCAGCTATCTGTTCTATAAAAGATGTAGACAAAGGTGATTTTTTTTTAACACTTTATCTGGATGAGATTGTTGCAACTATCAGCTTCACTAAGGTTAACTTAACTTAGAATAAAATGTTGAAATGGAAGATATAATGGAATACAGAACACAAACCTAGGGCAACTTAGCCAAAAGTCAGTTACATTTCTATACCTGAGTGGTATGAATTTACAAGTTTCCTGAACAATTTTGAAATAAAAGCAAGCAAGCAAATAAACCTAATCCATTTTCTCTGAGATGAGAAACTTAGGATTTTGTAGGTCTTTGTCAGTACTTAAATACAGAGTTGTGCTATATTTAGTAAATTGCTAAGCAATCCCTAATAAGCTCTGGCTTTATTTCTACTGCAGTTCCACAAACTGTTTGTTACCATGTTGTTTTTTTTTGGTCAAAGTTCACAAACAACAGTGGCACTGAGAACAGGAGGAAAAGCATGTTAGAGGCACAGCCTAAGTTGTTCTCTGACCACTGTTTTATTCTTGCTCCTGTGTCCAAATCTTGCTTAGCAAATATGATTATATGATTATACTATATTTCTAGATTACTGGGCACAGCAGTATTTATGAAAATTTTCAGGATAGTCTTGGACAATCTCGTCAAGGTGATGTTTAAGTGATCCACATTCTCCTAACTTATAAAGAGGGATTATACTCTTTGTAAAAATGAAGTATTAATTTCATTTTTCTTAAAAAGTATAAAAAATCTTGGTGTCAAGACCTACCTTTCACAGTACAGAATCACAGTTTGGTTGAAGTTGGAGAAGGCCTCTGAAGGTCATCTGGTCTAACCCCTCTGATAAGCAGAGCCATCAAGAACTTCTTGCACAGCGACACATCCAGATGGCTTTTTAATATCTCCAAGGATGGAGGCTCCATAACCTCCCAGGGCAACTTGTGCCAGTGCTCATTCATCCTCACAGTAAAAAAAAAAAAAAAAAAACAGTCCTGATGTTCAGAAGGAGCCTCCTGTGTTTCATTTCGTGTCCATTGTTCTTGTTCCTATCACTGGGCACCACTAGGAAGAGCCTGGCTCCATACTCTTTGCACCCTCTCTGCAAGTATTTATATACACTGATGACATCCCCTGAGGTGATAGAGGCTTAAAAGTACCAATTCTCTTAGCTTTTCCTTATAGGAGAGATGCTCCAGACCCTTAATCATCTTAGCGGTCCTTTCCTAGACTCTCCTCAGTGCGTGCATGTCTTTGAATTGCGGATCCCAGATCTGGACACAGTACTCAAGGTATGCTAAAATGTATAGTACTTCACAACTTAAAGTTCTCAAATGGAAAGAAGCACTCTAAAGTTTTCATCCAGGTGCCTTGATGTGCGATCAAGCTTCTAAAAGTAACATTTGGCATAGTGTTTGAGAACATGGATTACAATCCAGGACTTCCATCTCCATTTTTAATTCCATAGCAGAAAATGGAATATGTATTTGCCAATTTCAATTTTCATACTGATTGCTAATCACTTTCTGTTTCTTTGTAAATGCACTGAAAGGGATAGATTTGGCAAGAAAAATAATTCACTTTTGTCTGATGAAATGGGTTTGGTATTGTTTTTTTCTCCATTAACTCTAATATAGGCTACAGAAGATTTTACTTTGTATTTCAGAAAGTTGTATTTTTTAGAATTCGTATTGAAAATGACGTGTCCTCCTAATAGAGATTTCATGGCAAAATGGTGTGCTATACTTTCATGTTATTAGCACCACAACACTTTTTCAAAATATACTATGGAATATCTACAAATTATTATGAAAAGTATAAAGTAATAAGTCAATATTATACTTGCCAAATAAATGAGCAATGGAACACAAGTATTTTTTCTTGCAGGCTAATTCTCAAAATTCCATAGATTATAACGGGCATTATTATTAATAAAGGTAGTAGTATTATTAGTAAAGTCCTAATTAACACAGATTTTCAGTTTGTAACCCATGCCTCTGAAACATTGTGTCAGGGATTGTAGCCTCCTTGAATTCAATGAAACTAGAAACAAGTAAGACTGGATGAGAATTTGACCATATATCTTTGCAACACGACATTTCTAATGTTCAGTGCAAACCATGAGAAACTTCCCTGGGTCAAGGAAAGTTGTCACATGTATCCTGAAGTGGTGCATTGTCTATGCTATTTTCTACTCAGGGCTATGACTGTTACTTCACATCCACTGTTAATAAGGTGAGAATTACACTCTCATGTTATTACAAATGCACATTTTCTCTATAATTAAAACAAAAATACCATTCTGAGATTAGGAGAGAAATAGAAGTTAGAAAATAAAGAGTAAGGGCTTTATTCACCATTCATTTTTCTTTGCACTATATATAACAAAAGAAAAGTGTGTAGAAGTCTGATATTTCCTTTCCTAAAATAGCAGAAGAAAAATCCTCCAGTATCTTTTGATGCTGCATAGTGATGTGAAACTAAACTGAACAAAGGTAATGTGAAGTCAATATTCAGTATGAATGAGTAATTTTCAACTGAGGGGTGCTAAAAACCTTCCAGTGACAAGAGAGATCTCTGCATAAATCAGCTATTCCATCACAGGCACAAACCTTTCAGAATTAAATATTTCTGATGTAGTAAAGGAAAACAGAATTGACATTTAAATAACAAATACATTTCTGGCACATGTAGCATTGTTAATTTAAATGCAGCTGTAAATATCACATAGAGAACAACACCAAACATATCTGTAAAGGACCTGAAAAACAGTTTACCACAAAGGGAATAAGAAATTGAGCTTTTTCACCAGTTTTGAACTCAGCATTACTGATTCTCCATGCTATCAAAACATTTCCAAATTATTGGCTATTTAATGAAAAATAGAATCATCATCTCATAATTTTGCTAATGCTTGCAAAGCACTGAATACAACATGTTCTCCATTAACAGTTTTTCTTTTTTAATGCTGTGAAAAATGCTAACAGTGTTTACACAAGCAACAGCTATCAAATATAAAAATTGGTTTCTCTGTCCTTTAAACTGTTAGGGATGCAGACTCCAAATTATTTGTTTTTCTTAATTCATGAAACAAATAATGACAATTGATTACTTCAAGTTTTCAAATTCTGGAGACTACAGATATGCAGATATACAGATGAGCTCAAACTCAGGTTTGTTTTGACATGACTTAGGTTCACAAAGTTCTAGTCTAGTCTAGTCTGATTTGTCTGACTTATTCTATCAGCTTCACCTGGTTTCTGTGCTTCTAAATGGAAATTTTTGACTTTTTGCCGTTTTCTGTATATGCACAGTCAGCAGGTTTGTAGATTTAACAGATAATAGTTCCTACCTTGGTTGTGTTAATTGTAGCATATGACTGCTGGTTACTGAGTGCAGAGCCTGTAGAACAGTTAATAAACAGTTAATTGTCATTAACTACTCTTCAACAATGAAAAAAATATCCTACAAAAAATCCATCATGAAAGGACATTACTGATATCAGAGTAAAGCATAAACAGAACTCAGGTTTAAAAAAAATGATAAATGTTCAGGAATTTTGGATAGTAATAAGCAAATCAGTGTGAAAACCAAGAAACTTGCATTTAGGCATCAGTATACAAACCACCTAGCATAGTATGCTGTTTTATAATTTAATTTTTCCTAAAATCTCTCAAAATATTGAAGGCACTACAAGTATGTCATCATGCAACAGTGTGAATTGAGGAAGATTTTCAAGGTATTCTCTCCTAAATTCTACAGCAAAAATATTCTGACGTAATAGCAATAGAATGTCACTTTTCAGAACTGCTGACTATTAACATGAAAGTATATGCATCACTATCATGATATAGAATGGCAGGGGTTGGAAGAGACGTTTTGAGATCATCTAGTCCAAACCCCCTTGCAGAAGCAGATTCATCTTGATCAGGTCACATAGGAACGTGTCCAGGCAGGTCATCAAGATCTTCAAGGAAGGAGACTCCACAACCCGTCTGGGCAGCCTGTGCCAGTGCTCCCTCACCCTCACAGAGAAATAGTTTTTCTTATATTTAAATGGAACTTTTTGTGTTCCAGCTTCATCCCATTACCCCTTGTCCTGTTGCGAGCTACAATAGAAAAAAGGGATGCTCCAACCTCCTGACTCTCACCCTTTAGATATTTTTAAAAGTTAATAAGATCCCCCCTCTGTCTCCTCTTTTCTAGACTAAACAGCCCCAGTTCCCGCAGCCTTTCCTTGTATGAAAGATGTTTCAGTCCCCTCATCATTTTGGTGGCCCTGTGCTGGACTGTCTCCAGAAGTTCCCTGTCCTTCTTGAACTGAGGAGTCCAGAACTGGACACAGGACTCCAGATGAGGCCTTACCAGGGCAGAGTAGAGAGGAAGAAGAATCTCCTTTGACCTGCTGGCCACACTCTTCTGGATGCATCCCAGGATGCCATTGGCCTTCTTGGCCACGAGGGAACGTTGCTGGCTCATGTTTAGCTTATTATCAATCAGGACTGCCAGGTCTCTCTCTGCAGAGCTGCTCTTCAGCAGTTCGACCCCCAGCCTGTACTGGTGCATGGGGTTGTTCCTTCCAAGATGCAGGACTCTGCACATGATTTCCAAACCATAAAATAAATATTGTAGGCTTTTTTCCAGAGATAAAGCTGACAGATTTCTAACAGTGAAATTCTGGTCCACATGTAAGAAATTCATATCAGGTATGTTTATTTTTATTTTTATAATAGATAATTTGCTAGAAATGTCACAGTCTGTTGGTTTTATCCTCTCGCTTTGGTAACTTGCCTATGAGCATATTGTTGCAAACTAAATTCACAAGACAGAAATACAGACATGAAATCTCTGTTACTGGAAGGAGTTCCTAATTTCTGATTTTTTTTCTGAGGATAATATGTTCTGGAAAGTGTTTCTTTTAAAACTACATTGGAGAAAGAAGAGGGAGCGTCCACAATGATAAGAAACACATGGTCAATTCTTTTGATTTGATGTGCAGTGAAAAACTTTGAGAACTGGTGATTTGATTTCAATCCAGACCAGGAAACTGGGCAGTTTGAAAGATAATTTTGTCTCTAGCTTCATATTCACCAGACTCAGAAACCAAGGGATACAGTAGTTTGAAGCAAAATAATTTTTTCTCTATTTATGGTCACTTTCTGTTATTGAAGTTTTCAACTTAATGTAGTGAATCAAAAAATCAAGATGATCTGTGTGCAAACCAGAAAGAAAAGGGGTACGTATGGAAGAGTGGTAAAGGTGACTGCACAGGATTCAATAGGCTGAATCTTCTCAGGAGAATAACAGACATTTAGCAAGCATGTAAACTCACAAGTGATATTTTATTTTGATGTATTTAAAATTCCTGTTTACTTTCAACAGTGGCCAGCTGCATTTCTGTGTTTGGAGGAAGAGAAGCAATCTCCAAAGAAATGAGGCTATGACCTCTCTTAGGTGCTTGAGTCATTTTCTGATTGCAGCAGGGTACAGTACAGATTTGGTCTCTGTTGCTGTGGGACAGTATGGTTGCATACCGTCACTGAGGTTGTTGACTGCACAGTACTAGTTATTTGTGCTTATTGGCATCACACTACTCTTCTAGATCCTCAGACAACCAATTGCTAAATTGTGCATAAACTTCCTAAGTTGTTTTAAAATTCAACACCTACACAGATAACTAGTATGCAGCGCTGATTAGACCTTGACAGAAACACATTATATCCACAGAGCCACTGTCACAACCCCTAAAATTGCATCCTTTTCCCATCAACTTCACCTTCCTTTTGCCTAACTTCATTTACAGCTTCATAACCATATAAAAATGCTCCTTATATTTAGAACTGCTTATATATTCCTCCCTCATAAGGTTTTAGGAATATTTTACTTTCCTCATCTGATGCCTGGCAGGAAAGTACTACCTAGCATTTTCTTGGTGGTTTGAAATAGAAGTGTCAGTCATATATTCACAGTATTTCAAAGTGGCTATGCTATAAGAGGTTACCTTTCTTCTACTCCATGCCACAGAAGGAACTACTGGCACAGGTGTAATGACAAGAATATCAGTCTCCTCTGATCATTTTTTAAGGACAGGAAGAAAACATTATAAATGTTTTCTACCTTGATATAAAAACCTAAACCTGCTGGTTCAAATATAATAAAAACCATGAACAAAGTGAAAAAAGCCAAAACGTTTACAATAAAAGCAGATTTCTCATGATATAAATAAATAATTTTATTCAAAATTTCTCTAGGTTTTAATACCCAAACCTCAAATGTTAGCTTTGTAGCCTGTTAATCACTCTTATCTCCTCCTCCAGAAGAAAAGCAATTGTGTTTAGTATTCAATGGAAAAATAAAAACACCAAAAAAACGAAAAAAAACCCACATTAAGTCTGCTTCTGTAATAAGTTAGGCATTTTGTAATACTAACATGGTAATCATCAGTGCAATTTCTCCTTGTTAATTGTTCAAAGGCATTTTGTTTGTTGCACATGAACAAGCCAGGTGATCTCATTACCTGAGGATTTCATAACCGAGTTCTCAGCATGCACTATAGTTTTACAAGCTTGCCTTCCCACTTATTATATAAATTAATTTTGAGTGACATTGCACAAGTGCAGTGGTTATGCCTAATGTCATCTTTGCTTGTGTTATCTTAAAGATACATTTCATCTATTTAATAGACGCTGAAAGCAACCAAAGGTTTGATTTGGGTTTTTTTCTTTAGGCTTGTTTTTTGTTTGTTTTTTTTTCCCCTTGTATTGAAGAGAAGCTAATGGCAAATAACTGATTGTTCTACAACTCTTTGAGGAAACCATAGGTATTATTCTGCCATTCATCCTCATATATTTGATCTAGCACTTTCAAAGAAAATCTGTAATTATTTTGAACACTTTGAGACTCACATTGGTTGTCAAAAAAATACTATTGAGGTTTTACTCTAACTGGCAACTAAGTGGCACAGAGTTACTCACTCATTTCCCCTACTAGAATGGAAGAGAGAATGAGGAGATTAAAAGTGAGAAAACTCATGAGAGACAGACAGTTTAATGGGTAAAGCAAAAACCACGCACACAAGTGCAATTCATTCGACACTTCCCATAGGCTGAAAAGCAGGTCTCTGTCACACAGAACAGTTACTTGGGAAGACAAACACCTTAACTCCAGACATGTTCTCCCTTCTTCCTCCCTTTTATTTTTTTAATTGCTGAGCACATCATATGGTATGGGTTATTAGTTAGAATCACTCTCAGCTGTTTCTTGTCACAAGTGTAACCTCAGCCTACTTGTTAGAGCTGTGTGAGAAAGAGAATGTAAGCATTGCTCAGCAATAATGAAAACATCCATGTTACTGATACTGATCTCATCACACATCCAAACCATAGTGCCTTACCATCTACTATGAATCAAAGTAACTATTCCATCCAAAACTAGAACATAAAGACAAAAGACAACAAACTAGTTGCAGCAAGGGAACATCAGACCTCACAGTAGGATACTGCATGCTTAAATACAATGGTAGATGTGAAGTACCAAAACAGCGTGGAATCTCCATATATCTTCAAAACTTGACTGGCATAAGTTCTGAAAAAGTTTTATGCTGTCATTCAAGTGTGATCTTGGTTGTAAATGATCATCGGATGTTTTTCTCTAATCCTGCGATTTCTTTAGACCTATAATACTTAACATACAAGCGTATTTCTCTAGGGATGTGAATGAATTGTGTATGACGTAGTCAGTTGGTAAGATTAACTGAAATACTCCTTTAAGTGTTAGTGATGGAATGTATGTTATGGATAATCTCCCTTATACTACTCAGCAGAATCAATCTCTGTCTGCAGAAGTACACAATTCTCTCCTGGTAAAAGGTAAGAATTAAGATATCTTGATTTCCATCTCTGTAGTAGGCTAAACTCTACTTGAATCATAAAGAATTTTGAATTTAGATCAAACCACAGCAAAAACATTATCACAAATTGCTTCGCAGACATAATTTCCAACTCCTTTCTCTTTTTCAGTCACAGTGATACTACATTTCTTATCATTTTCTCATGACATAAATGCTTGTTAGGCAATATTTCATATGTTTACTTCATTTTCTCCAGTGCAATTATATATTATTTTGTAGTCTGACAAGAAGCTAAGAGATCAGGTTAATTTAAACCTGTCTTTGGGTTAACTTATGCTTTAACCTTGGAATTAACCTTTATTCTTCCTTCTCTCTTTTTTTCCCCAAACTTTATTCAAGCTGTGGCCCTTAAAAATTCATGAAGAGACTCTTTGGTTGTTTCCTAAATCTGAGCTTTCTTTAATGAATTGCTAGACAATTGACTGTTACATGCAGATGTTTCTTTTGAGGACTACACATTGTGCTAATGTGAGGGCATGACTGCTTAGCAATGTATTAATAACTAATTAGGACATAAATAATTATACAAAATGTATTTTGAAAAATTATTTTGAATGTAGAGAAATTAACTAAATTGTCCAGAGATTAGATGAAGTGAATGAAAAAAAATGTAGGACTTTAACTAATTTCAAAACCAACAAAAGCAAAGATTAGGATTCTTCCATACTTAAAAATCTATTTGATTTTAAGGCAAAATTTCCACAGAAGATTAAGAATGTCCTGAAGACATGTATACTTTAAGATGCATTTAAAAATTAATTAAATAATTTCTTCCCCCTGCAAAGTAATAAATACTTACTTAGTCTGTCCAAAGGTGTTTCTGCAGTTATTAACTCTTTTGCTCTCATTACATATTGGCAGAATAGTTAACAAGACCTTGCTTCCTGGTGAGGTTATGGCAAAATAAGTAATTTTCTAATTAAAGTGCATCCATATTTAGAAAAAATAAAATTAATCTATTTAACTAAATAGATTTAGAATATTTAAATTAATCTATTTAACTACTTCATCAGAATCAGGTGTATACATCTGAGCAGAATCACATATACACCACAGAATCAGGAATATGCATCTGACCCTTATTCTTTGTTTAGGTGCAGATTGTGACATGACACACAAAAGAAAAGCATAAGTGTTCATTTTGAATGGCAAATTTACTCTTTTTGGCTCGGATGGAGTTAACTTTCCTAATAGCAGTTCATATGGTGCTGTGATTTAAATTTGTGAACAAAATAGTGTTGATTGCAATGTTTTGACATTTACTGAGCAATGCTTACACAATAACAAGGTCTAATATTCAGTCATGGAGTGAGCTGGAGATGGAAAAGAATTGGGAAGGGACACAGTCAGAATAGCTAATTCAAAGTGATCAAAAATACATTCCATGCCATATAACATCTTGCTCAGCAGTAAAACTGGGAATTTTTCCATTAGGATGCTGGGAAAAAAGTGAGTATTATGGTGTTTGTTAAACCTGACTGACTTATTTTGTAAACTCTCAAAACAATTAAGTACTTGAAGCATCACACTCACTAGAGCAAGCAAGGATACAAATATAACCTATTAAAAATACTCATTTTCAGTTGCTGTCAGTTTTTTTTTCTGATGACCGATCATAGTTTTAAGGTCTTCAAGCTAAACTTAAAGAGAGCTATAAAGGGATCACTTATCTTTTCATTGGAATTATCTAAAATTCATTAGAGGGGTTTATAATTTTACTTCCTTTTCTTTTTAGATAGAAAGTAGTGTCTGATTTTAAGCTCAGTTTTGCTGAGATTAAAAATCCCTGTTAACATCAACAGAGGCCTTAAATGTTATGGTGTGATGAGAGAATTATTGGTATTGCTTGTTTTTATTGTTATTGGTTGATGAATCTTGAGGACTGACAGCATTATGCTTGTTTTATAACTTCTAACATTTTATTAGACAGGGTTTTTTGTCTTCTATTTGCAGATAATTGATGATTCAGAGATCTCAGATGGAACCACGTTGAAGTATAAATAAATAAATAACTTGAGCTTTCATTTGAAGAAAAGCATTTCATTAATAACTTTTTCCAAGGAGAAACTTTTTAAATGCATTTGAGTGTAATATTTTCCAAAAGATGTTATTTTTTTAATGTTCGATCTCCATATTTATTTTGTGCTCTATACAAAAGTGTATAGCTTGAGATCAAGTAACATTACTTATGTATTTGCAACGAAGAACTCTGAGACACACAGCATCAAACACACTTTATTGTGGTAAAACACAGATAAATTAATCCAACTATTTAATATATATAAGACTAAATTTCATCTATCAAAAATCTTTATACCATGCTAAACTGGCATGAACAAATCTGTTGCTTAGGGGGAGATTTATAATGAAAATGTCTGTCTTTGGATAAACTTGCCTTTCATTCCAGCTCTGAGGTGTAGAATGGAATGTGATAAAAGACTAGTAGGCAACAGAGCAAGGATAGGTGAGACAGTCTATTTCAGATAAATACGGGAGTAATGAAAATAAAGGTTATTTTTTTATTACCACACATCATATGGTAATACACTCCGTTGAAAACATTTAAACTATTTTTATACAAAGTGAACTTTTTTTTTTTAAAAAAAGACAGTAGATCTCCTAAACTTGGAAATAAAAAAACCCAAGTTTTCATTTTTGTCAAATGACAGCTAAAAAGAATAATTAAAATATACAGTATTATTTTCTTACAGGGTGCTTGGGATGCAGTCTGTGTTGGTTGTGGTGTGATAAAACCCTGCACAAATCTTGAAGAATTAAATATTAAGTCGGACAAAAAATATTTGGGGGAAATGTATTTTTTTTCTGGCAAATATGCATAATTGGTTGCTTTACAAAATATCTTGTTCAGGATTTATTCTGCATTAGATAATATACGTAGATTTGAGATAATTTTCCTCCCCTCCTCTTTGCTGGTCATCTATAAATATATGATCGATAATTGATGTTGACAATAAGAGGGGGAATATGGGATTACAATTGGACAGTTTTGATTAATAGAGTAAAAACAATAGGAAACCAACAGAAGTAAGAGAAATAAATGTCTCTGGAACAATTTCCAAAAACTTGACAAAGACTGTGTACTCCAGGGAGAACTTTATGGCATGATCATAAACTTTTGAAAATTTATTCCCATATTAAGACTTCTAACACTTTAAATGTTTGTATGAATGACATTTAACCTCCTTGTGTTCCATAGGCAAACATGTAGGAATCTAGCCATAGCTAAGAAGGTACCTAAAATAATTTTTTAAAGTAAAAAAATATATAAATAAAATCAGCCTTTGGAAGCTTGTATTGAAAATATTTGAGATTTTTTAATTCAAAATTGGATTTTGGGCAGCTAATAGGAATCCTTATCTGTAGGCAGGTTTGATTTTATTTGATCAATCTCTAATATCAGAATCTCTACTGTTCCAGTTAATTTGCTTAAAGATTCATTGCAGAATTGACTACTGAGCTGCAATAAAAAGCCATGTCAAAGAGACAATGGGCACAATATTATATTGTTTTAAATCATGTAACTATATACAAAATTTATATCTATGTTTATTGTTGTTCCAAAACAAAGAAAAAAAATGAACAATTAAAGTATAATGGATTTTTTCTGTCATTTTTTAAATATTGTAGATTACTACATTTAGATATTCTCAGGATAGCTGGTTCCAAACTTTTTTTTTATATGTACTTTCCACATAGTAAGAGAGAGAGAAGAAGCTTATAAGCTTTTAAAAGTCCAAATTTGTGAGTATATAATTCAAGGAATTGTGTTCTCAAAACAGTTTCAAATCTTAAATAGGAAATTTTAAGCTAGAGATATTCTTAAAAATCTATCAATATGAAAGGAGATGTAATTATGCACCTGAACACCATCCTTCCAGTCACTATTGCACATGATATTTCAGTTATACAATTAATTTACTTATGAATGAATTAACCCCTTCTTTATTTATCCAGAAACCATTGAAAGTCTCATGAATGTTTTTCTTTGATGTTAATCAAACTAGATCAAGCTTCAAATGAGACAAATTAAACAAGAAGACATTGTGTAATATAATGTTTATAAAAACAAGATAAGCATGATAAAATAGAAAAGCTAAGATTTTTTCTATCAAATAGAAGGGATAGTTATGAGGAAAAGAGTAAAATGTAAGTAAAGTGGCAACATTTGTGAATCATAAATGAATAAAATATCAAAATTCAAGAAAAAATATATGAAAATTTGTATAAATATTGCCAATTTTAGAAGATAAAATGTACAATTACTCTTTCTTTTGGAGTAATTCATACAAGGTTTTATGTACAACATTGGTACAAAGTTTATACTTTATAAATGTAGAATGCCTCTTACATGGAAGCTTTTATTCTTAGGGGACAATTCAGAGACATGCCAGACTTTCCAAGATCTGGCCATAATGGTATGTAACACGAGGGGCCTGAAAATGTCAGATTTAAAAGCTGCCCCTCTTAATTAAAGCTCTGTATTTCAACAGCAGAATGCAGTAACCAGACACTATACTACTGGCAGCATGGAGCAGAAACAATAAAGAAGATGGGGAAATATAAATATCAAGCTCAATGGACTTGAAATCAGAATGGGGCATAATATATTTTTTTAAACAGAAAGTTTTTAATCTTCTTTCAATGATTAATGTGATTATGATAAGATCTGAGTGTGCAGCTCAGTCAAGGTTACTCCATGACCAACAGACAAACAGTTATAGCTGTCTACCAGAATACTCTACATTGGTTAAATATCTCACATATTTTTTAAGGAAGGAACAAAAGAATAAAAGGAAACTGGAATTTAACTGAGAAGAAATTTGCAAGAAGGAAAATTTGCAATCCATGAAAATGCACTGTGCGAATCTTTCCTGTAATCTGCTCTGAGGATAATTGATTATCCAACGAAGAACAGATATTTACTGGAGAGTTTGCCGGTGTTTCCACAACTTAAAACATATTTGCTTGTTTTCTTGATATTCTGATGTTCATATAAATGTGAGGTTGATGTTTCATAAAAGTGTCTCATTGATAAAAATAACTCAATAATGGCATTATATTGTGAAGCCTGGCTGGCTGTCACATATCTGACCTGATTGGCTGCCAGGTATAATGCTCCTCCATCCTCCGTCTCTGCTTTCCTTCAATGTTTAATAATTTAAGCTATTGATGACTTAGTTTAGATGAGTAATGAATGAGAAACAAAATTTTAAAGTAGCCACAAAAATTCAATTACTTCAAACCAATATCTTATGTAGAAGAAATTAGTGCAAATTTTAAACAATGTCCAGAATAAATTACCAAGATATTTCCTTAGGAAAAATATTTTGTTTATGAGGATTTTATTTTCCTTTTAGATGGTGTGCTAGAAAAAACAGGAAAAAGAGAAAAAAAAATCTTCATAATTTCTTCCACTCTCTTTCCAGGTAGCTAAACTTTTCAAATGAGGTGAGATTTCTGCTTATTACTATTATTTCAACTACATTAGGACAAAAGATCCAAAAATTTACCAGCTAGAGAAGATTCCAAGCATCTAAAATTTAATTTCTCAGAAGAATAAATAAAATGAAAACAAACTTTTTTACAGTAGCATCATGGTGGAATTTAAATTTTTCACAGAGAGATAAAAATGTAGCAGAGATAACTCACACATAAATGTATGACCATCAAAACAGTAGAATAGCATCAGGATTATTCAGTTAGTACTTAACAATTTGTCTACACTAAAAGACAATTTTTCATGTGGCTTGGTTAAAAATTCTGGTCTCTAAGACCTATCTGAAAAAGTATCTGTAAAAAAAATACTCAAATAAATAAACCAAATATATAAACCCCAACCATTTTAAGCTAATTTGGAGTATGGAAGTCTGTTAAGACCTTTCTTAAAAAAGAATTTTAAACTAGTTTTACTGTTTTAAATGTTTTTTTTTTTTTTTGATCAGTCCTCTGGGATGATACAGATAGCAGTACAGAGATACTTGAGCTATAATACTCAACTGTTTGGAAAAAAAGAAAATCGAAAGAGCTCACTTGTTCACATATAACTCATGAATTATTTTCTGTACTTCATAATGTTTATTGGGTTTCAACTCAGGCAAGATTCCAGAAAATAGTATTTTTGAAGCCTCTTATATGTGTCCAGGGGCTGTAGGAAGAGCTCAGATTGGAATATTATTTTCAAACATGTTGAAGAGCAGAAGTAAAGACATTGAAAAAGTATTAATGTAAAGGGCAAATTCTACTTATTTCTTAGTGTATTCAAATTAGTCCAATAAATCTGTATGCAAAGGGACAACAGCCCCAAACAGTATAAGTTTGATTACCCTAAAGTCTGTTTCTTTAGAGAATAACTAATAATTGGTTTTTATTTTTCCACAGACAGGAAATTGTAGGTAAGTGACTCTTATTAGAAGCTCTCACATCCATGCTGACATACCTTTTTCCACAAAGTAGGTCACTGTTTATGGAGAAAGTCACTAAATAGATTTTATTCTTGTAAAAACTTTATTATTTTAGAGCAGTAAAGTCTTTAAAAATTAATAAACCACAGAAACATATGCAATCTTTAGCCACCTGAGCTACCTTTATGTCCCCAGAATCCCTCTATAACAATTCCTATCGAATATAGTGACACTTCAGATTAATTGCTGGATTCTCCCATGCTGAATTCAGCCAGTAAGGCACTCATGATTCAAATAGATGTTTCTGCACTTTAGGCAAACTTCAGCATGTTTGCATTTCCCTTGCTCCCACACCTCCATCGCTTGTGACAAAGACGTTTGCCAGAGACATCACAGAAATTTTACTCAAGAGAAATAAGATGCTGCCCCACCAGCAGTGCTGCAGAATAGCCTAAGTTTCCATCATCCATAGGAATCTAAGGGTTGGAATATTATAAAAAATATGGGTTAGCTTCATCAAAGTAACTATACTGTTTCTGTATTTATGGAACAAACAAGGAATGGTATGTTCCCTAGAAAAATATTTGAGCTCATTTTGCTAAAGATTGTCATAAAGCTAGAGAGGGTAAAAGATACTACCTGAGGCAAATTGATTTTCTGTGTCCTAAATGGAGCTAAGCAAGGACAGAGTGGACAGTGTCAGACCAAAGCAGTGCAGCTGGTCTTCCCCTTGATTCCTCTATGTCTCTCAGGTATGCCTTGGAAGCATGGTACCATATCCCCAGCTGGATAGACAGTGCTGCTTAGAGCAGCGGCTGGTGCCTGCAGCTGGATCTGCACGAAGAACCTCTGCTCTCCTTTTTTGATCTCTTCCCTCTGACCATTACAACTCTCCTAACTCCCACACACAGTTTTCTGGTGTCCTTTTATCCTTCAGTTCCTGCTTTTCTTAGAGAGACAAAGTATGACTGATAGTCCGCTTTTGCTACATCCTGGTTGCTATTTCAAAATACTTAATCATCCGAATAAAATTGGATTAACAAGAACTGTGGAGTTCTGTGCAATTATGCATAGGCTTATCAGAACTGCATGAGAATGATACATTTCTTCCTGAATGTGTCATTTTTTCAGTGGCATTCAGTTTCCATTTCCACATAATTTTTCTTCCCCCCCCCATCTCCAACTCCTTTCTTGTCTACCATTTTACAGAAAGACTTGAAACAGTCTTTTATTTGGGAAATATTTTGTATACTTGCAGGATTATGAAGGGGTAGGGGGTACATACTTTTAATTTATTTTCTTTCCTGTGACACAATTGATGCTGACGCATTCTTCCAAATTCCTTTTAGTTTTTTGCTAATATCTGGACTATTTTTTTACTCCCATTCCATCTTTCATTTGATTTCTTCTCGGCTTTCCAATCTCATTTTAGAAACAGGAAAACTTTCTACATTCCTTGTCTCATTCCTTCTTTCTGTATGACACAAAACTCAAGGCTTTCACTTTTCAGTTGACTGTCTTCAGCACCCATGCTGCCTACAGATCAATACCTCATGGTCATTGTGATCATTGGAGTTATATGCACTTAATTCCTGTCCATCTTGACTGGAAGAACACAGACATATACATGGACACAGGGACTGACATCATCTCTACTTTCCTGCCTGGAAGACAAATGACTGAGTATTTTGAGGAAAGGTGTAAATGAACTGCAACTCTGAAGCTTGCAAGGTATTCAGAAGCTCTGGGAAGGACATGCATTTATTTGGGCTAGAATCGTGATCAGGAAAGGCTTAGCTGTCTTGAGAAATACTGGATTATTTTGAAATGTCAGCTTTCAAAGTGTAACAAGTGTCTGCATTAAAAATTGTGATGTTATCCAAAATTGCAGATTAAAAAATAGCATTTTTTTTTTTAAAGCAGAAACATTATTTGTATTGGTTCCAGAGTGCAAGGGAACTGTTTCATCAAAGTAACTGTCATGGTGACCTAAAATTTACTTATGTTTAAACAATGTATTTTATTGAACCTCAGAGAAACAGCTGGGCTATTCAGTTTAAAAGCTCAGAAACAGAAAACAGGTGAAATCGTGCTAAAACAGGCATCTGACAGAGACAATAACAATATGGATGTTAAACTATGTCAGTTATAACCTATTGAAATTTGGATCTTTTAATGGAAATATTGTAAAACTTTCAGCCAGGTCTTTTAAAGGAGGAGAAGTAGTAGTTATTTCTGTAAGCATTAAAAGCATTATGTTTTGAATACAATAAAATATTTTAGCAGGAAAAATATCTAATATTTCTTCGATCAGAAGAAATCAGATCAGATTGAAATGTTCTTTCATACATTCTTGGAGAACTCCACTGTGATAATTGGCAATGATACAACTCTTATAACCGGATATTCTAATTAAACTTTTCTCTTTCATGCACCTTTTTCAAATAAAATATTTTGTTTGTTTCAAGATCTTAGGAGATATGTGTATTACTGAAGAAAAATATTCACATTAGTTATTGATCCTACACAAATATTAGTATTAATATCTTAATTTTATTGTCACAAAAAAAAAAAAAAGACAACTGGAAAACTTGCTATTTCAAAGCAATTTCTTATGTCTAGGAAAAACAGCCGATGTACATCCCTTGGGGATTGAATGCAATCTGTTTCTTTTCTCAGCTCTATAACCTCTGAATCTTTAAGACTGAAAACATGTTATATCTCCAGAACATTATATGTAAGGATCACTGATAATGAAATCCTCAGATTTACACGAAAAATATCACTTTTACAGTGCCTTTGCAGGCACTTAATTTCTTTATGGAACATTATCTAAGGGATTTTAAGAAGCATCAGTTTGTTATTTTTGTTAAGGTAAATTTTTTTCCAGCTTGCTATCAGCAACTAACCTGTTTGCATCCCCTAGCTCTCACTATGGACTTTCAATCACTGACAATACCTTCTTGCCTTCTTATTACACTCCATGGTACTGCCCTGGATGAATCACCATCACCCACTAGATATAGCCAAAATGTCAGCAACTGTGCTGAAGGGAAGAAAGAAAAAACTTGCCATACAGTGCTTTATGCTGTGATGTTTTATAAAGCCAATGCTGTCAATCAATGCCCATCACTATTGCTTGTGCAAACCACAGGGCTTGCTATTGATTTAATTAACTGGAGTTGAGATGAAGTTCAGTTACACAGTGCAATAATTTGCAGGTTGTTCACAGGATTTCACAATGTGTTGCAAGAGAGAAAACACAGAACTAGATGGGTGAGACATAACCCTGGAATTGGTGATGGGCAGACTAAAAGACACAACCATATATGTATCAAACATGTTCTGTATTACTGAAATCTACATGTGATAGTTGTAAAACATATAGAAGGGGAGTCAGGTTTACTTTCTCTTTCCATTATCATGTACCAAAACAGATCAAGAAACTAATCTGATCAGCACCTGCTGTGTGGTTCACCAAGAAGTAATAATTTTGTAATATTATTTTGTTTAAAAGAATATGATGGTCATTTAAAAAGACCACAATATAGTCTCTCCAAGACCCATCTATTCAACTGTTTAGGTGACATTATGAATCTAATTTTATTGTTTGTTCTCTTGCAAGGTTTTATTATATTTGATCGATTTGAAAATGAATGTCAATGACAAGAATAAAACCAAGATTGTTTTCAACAACAAGCAATTAATAAATTCTCTTTTCCACCTTGAACAGTTACCAGTGTTTTTAGTTTCATATATGTATCTGTACAAGTGGTTTTTTGTCTGCAATGTTTGCATGCTGCTAAAATCTTAAGACTGTTGTACCAAATTCACTTCTTTTAACTATTTTTTTTTTCAAAAATCTCTTATTGGTTTTAAGATTTATTGAAATAAATGGCTCTTTAATAAATGGTAAAGTGTAGAGCTTTTGGTGGATAAAGGAAAAGTAACTGATATCATTTATCCGGACTTCTGAAACCCACTGTACCACAAGTCATCCTAGTCTCCAATTTGGAGATATATGGATTTGATGGATGGATAAGGAATTACCTGGAGGATCACTCTCAAAAATTTATGGTCAGTGGCTCAATGTCTAAGTGGAGAGCAGTGACAGATGAGACTCCATGTGCATTACTGTGTTTACTTCTAACGCCCTGAGTATGAGAAGGACATGGACCTGTTTAAGTAGGTCCAGAATAGAGCTACAATGATGATTAGAGGGATGGAGCACCTCTCCGATGAAGACAGATTGACAGAGCTGGGGTTGCTTAGCCTGGAGAAGAGAAGGCTCCTGGGACACCTTACAGAAGCGTTCAGATACTTAGAAGACTACTAGAAAGATGGACGGGGACTTTTTACAAGGGCATATAATAATAGGACAATTAGTAGTGGCTTTAAACTGAAAGAGAGTAGATTTAGATTAGATATTAACATGAAGTTTTTCACTGTGAGTGTGGTAAGGAATTGGAAATTATTGCCCAGAGAGCTTTTGGATGCTACATCTGTGGAAGTATTCAAGGTCAGACTGGATGAGGCTTTGGGCACCTGGGTCTATTGAAAGGTGTCCCTGCTTAAAATTAAGGTCTTGGAATTAGATAATTTTCCCTTCCACCCTAAATCATTCCATGGTTCTATAACTGTATTCTTTGCTTCAGAACTTTCTTTGCCCATCTTATAATTGGCAACACCTCAAGTCTGACACTGCCCAACAATAATGCCAATCTGTTCTCATCTTTGTATCTGATACAATTATTTCCATCTTCATGGACGGGTGTTAGCTGGTCTTTTTTTGCCATGCGTAATTGCAGAGAGTTCATTGGATGATACAAAAGCCAAAAGGAAGTTTTATAAAGACATAGGTAGATATGTGAAAAGCTAGATCTATTATATGAAAACAATACCACGTACCAAACAGCATAAGAATTCATTAAGAAATTTATTTTGAAAATAGATCAACTGGAATAAAAGATTTTGGAAGCATAAAAATATAGTTGTCTTTCAATATTAAAATATTTCTCTTTTTTTTCTCAAAAAGTTCTATAGTCATTTGTCTGAAAGTAGTAAGCTGAAGAAACTCTTCATATTTTATTCCATAATCTTGATAAAGAACAGTGTATTTTGATTGTCATGAGACAGCTGAATATGTAATTATTCAGATGCTAACACAATCCCTTCCACGTATAATAAAATGTATACAGCTGTTGTGTACAGTTTTGTCCTGCATTGACTCAATGTTTCTACAAAGCATAAATGACATGATGGATTCTTCATAAACTGTGTTTAAATTGCCAGAGAACACTAAAACTTCATGAATCCAGATGATTTTGTTATCTCAAAAACATACATGGAATAAAATAGGAAAAAAACTGTTCTGGTAGGCACAAAAGGGAGATGAGAAAGCATAAAGTGATACAGACAGGTGGTTTGTTTGTGGGGGATGTAACAAAAAAATTCCTCTTCTGATGGTAAAAGACAGTTCATAGAAAGTTATATTTTCTTTTCTATTCAGTCTGCCAATTTGTTTTGCATTCCTTGTAGTGGAAAGCTCTTATATATTACAGAAGGGTGAAAATTTCCCAGATAAAGCAATCAAGTAGAACTCCTTAGCATAGAGAGAAGGCTGAAAATAGGTAACAATTTTCAGAAGGTCTTAAAAAGTCATGGAGGAGGAAATGAGATCTTTATACATGAATGAAGTAACAAAATTAAGATGACCTTTAAAAACAATAAGAGTTAAACACTGCATGGCTTAACAATGATCACTCAAATGACATGGTTATGACTCTTGGCCACAGAGAGGTGGTCCAGATGCATGTTTAACTTAGGATATAGTGATTACTGAAAACTGCAGAAGTAGAAAGACCACAGGCTCTTTTTCTTACATTCTTTCCTTAGGCATCCACAACTGGCCACTGCTAGAGACACAATACTGTGTTATTTTACGACATAACTTCCCTTTTTGCAGACCTACATTTTGATGTACAATGTCTCTGAATGAAAGAATTTCCATGAATAAAAGCAAACTAGATAAAGACTGTTCCCTGGTACTGTTTGGAAAGTCTTGCTAATTAACATAAATATTTCAGAAAACAATGCTAAGCAAGATTTTAGTTTCATCATTTGCCTGTGGAGTAAAGCAACAGCAAACTAAGAACTTTTTCTTTCATGCATATCTAGTAATTTTGTCATTGCCTAATTTCATATTTTACCTCTAAACTACTCTGTGTTCTTATCTTCTGCAGTTCATAGTTAAGGCTATGTTTGATTTCACAAGAAAATACAGTGTTTGAGACCACTTACGTACAGTGACCAGCATAAAAGCAATTTGAATTGCTTTAGTTAGATATATTCCCTAGCTTTTTACAGGCACTGACTCTATTTCTCATTGTTATTTTCAGTGGCAGCAAAGAGATACTAGGTAATGTTCAATTTATTGGTCCAACTTATACTTATTATAAAATTTCTGCACTTTTAGCAGAACAATACTTAAAGCATAATAGATACTCATAATTTATTCATTCAAAATAGCTTAGAAAATCTGTTCTTTTTGGTCAGATTTTGATCTTCTTTGTTCTATATCTATTACTAAATAAGACATGTCACATGAACATCTCATCTTTGTGGAATGTCAAGATTCTTCACATATTCAGTAAAAATATTGTAAAATAAATGAAATAAAACCCCTTCTCCCTTCTTTCATTTTTAAAGATTTTTGACAATGCATTTTTGATGATGCTTTTTATAGCACATTTTGATGTGACACCGACACATAACTTTTTTATCATTCTTAGGCTTTTTGTTTGCTTGCTCTTCTCATACATTTATAAATAAAATAATCTTGTGCTTTACTGGTATATGTTGAAAACCAAAGAATAATAAAGATTAGTAAAATAAGTATTGAAATTCTAAAATTATTCAAAAGAAACCAGTACATATTTTGAGGCAATTGACATACTGTAGAAAAACTGGAGGAAGTTTAGTTGAATAAAAACTGGGGAATAAAATGGGCGTTATGTGTTACTTCATCCATTATTTCATTAGAGGTAGAAAAAGGAGAATAAATTGGTTACAGATAAAAAGAGAATGCAAGAGTGTGTTTATAGAGAATGGTCAAAGCATCGTGTCGTGGTTTGGCCCACCTAGCACAGCAGCACCACGACAGTCCCTTGCTCAGTGCTCCCATTCACCCCCACCCTCGTTAGGATGGCAGGGGCCCCAGCGAAATGGGAGTAAAAAGATAAGCAAGGTTGTTGTGGATTAAAACAAGGACAGGGAAGGCTTATTGCCAATTACGGTTCCGGGCAAAACAAACTCCAGTACTCGACTTAGAGAGGAAAGTAGGAAAGTTTATTCTACAAGAAACAGAACGAAATAAAAGCAAAAGGGAGTAGGATGATGAGAAAATTACAACCAGCACTTTAAGATCTCCCTCCCCCATCC
>WBNH01002595.1:192154-224401 GCA_013401255.1 Urocolius indicus | reverse complement strand
CACAGATATGAATAATAAAAACAAACTGTGTTGAAAAACAGCTCGAGGCACACAAAAAGATACTTTTTCAGATTCAAAGTAGAATGTATAAATTATGCTGCAGTTGAAATACGAATAGAACCTTATCTGGTTGAATATTTGTTTTCAGAAGTTTCTGAGTTACTTAGTCCTGAGCAACTTTATAAACTCTGCAACTATAATCTCAGTTCTTAATTTTAGAATGAGACCCAAGGAATAGAAAATTAGCTGTTGCCTTTTAGAGACCTGATACAGGAGCAAAACAAAGGTAAAGGCAGAATGACTTTCCATGGGACCTAGGCAGGGAAACCTTATGATAATCGGCAAAGGAACAATGTAGGTAAACTATTGAGACAGTAGCTTTCAGTTAACTCATCATCAAGTTTTGAAGAAGTGTTATCAAGCTACTCTATGGTGGCATATATATATATTACAGCCTAAAGGCAGAAAACTAAAAGACCAAGTCAAATCTGTAAGTATGGAAATCTGTTGTGTTTATGTGGAGCCATTTCTGGTAACAGAAAATGAGCTGTAATGGTGGCCCCTGTAAAAAGTTGCTCCAAACTTTCCTTCTTTCTGCAGCTGAGTCAATTGGATACCTCTGCAATGACTTTTTAAGAAATTGAAAAAGGAGAGTTGCTCTTTCTTACAGGTGGTGGAACGAGTTCTGTGAGAGAAGTAACCATGGAGATTCCCAAGTTCAGTGAGGGAACAGAGATTTACTGGGGCAGACTCCCCTGGATCCTGTGGTGAGATGGCAGCTGTCTCCCTGTAACCCACGGAGGGTTGGAGCTAAGGTCTGTTGGCATCTCATGGCAGCACCCAGATGACATTGTGAGTCTGAGAGGAGACAGTATTGGAGCAGAACGTGACTAGAGTTGTACTGCTGTGTAGCAGACCAACGCTGGAGGAGTTTGTGAGGAACTGAAGCCCTTGGGAAGGACTTATCCTGGAGAATATCATTAAAGACAGTATCCTGTAGGAGGAGTCTCACATTCTCCTCACCTGAAGAGAAAGGACCAACCATCTGTGAGAGACTGACCACAGCCCCCATTCCCTGCCCTCCTGCATTGCTGAGCAGAGAGGAGGTACGGATGTCAGGAGCAAGGAGTTGAGCCCAGGAAGGAAGGAGAGGTGGGGGAATGAGGTCTTAAAGTGCTGGTCATATTTTTGTCATCATCCTGCATACTTTGACTATTTATTTATTTATTTAATTTTTTATTTTCCTTTTTTCTGTTTCTAGCCAATATTAGTTTAAATTCTTCTTGTTTTCTTCCCTAAATTGAGTAGCTGATTCTGTTTTGCCGGGAGANGCTGGAGGAGTTTGTGAGGAACTGAAGCCCTTGGGAAGGACTTATCCTGGAGAATATCATTAAAGACAGTATCCTGTAGGAGGAGTCTCACATTCTCCTCACCTGAAGAGAAAGGACCAACCATCTGTGAGAGACTGACCACAGCCCCCANTAACCATGGAGATTCCCAAGTTCAGTGAGGGAACAGAGATTTACTGGGGCAGACTCCCCTGGATCCTGTGGTGAGATGGCAGCTGTCTCCCTGTAACCCACGGAGGGTTGGAGCTAAGGTCTGTTGGCATCTCATGGCAGCACCCAGATGACATTGTGAGTCTGAGAGGAGACAGTATTGGAGCAGAACGTGACTAGAGTTGTACTGCTGTGTAGCAGACCAACGCTGGAGGAGTTTGTGAGGAACTGAAGCCCTTGGGAAGGACTTATCCTGGAGAATATCATTAAAGACAGTATCCTGTAGGAGGAGTCTCACATTCTCCTCACCTGAAGAGAAAGGACCAACCATCTGTGAGAGACTGACCACAGCCCCCATTCCCTGCCCTCCTGCATTGCTGAGCAGAGAGGAGGTACGGATGTCAGGAGCAAGGAGTTGAGCCCAGGAAGGAAGGAGAGGTGGGGGAATGAGGTCTTAAAGTGCTGGTCATATTTTTGTCATCATCCTGCATACTTTGACTATTTATTTATTTATTTAATTTTTTATTTTCCTTTTTTCTGTTTCTAGCCAATATTAGTTTAAATTCTTCTTGTTTTCTTCCCTAAATTGAGTAGCTGATTCTGTTTTGCCGGGAGAAATAATTGGTGAGTGAGCCCTCCCTGCACTTATCTTGATCAACAAGATCCCTGGTTATCTCCTTAGGGCCTCCACCATCCTACAGAAGGTGAGGTATATGGCAGTGGTGAGCAAGCAGTTGTGAGGCTCTTCTTTAACAGCTGGACTTAAACCACAACAGGAAAGATGAATATAAATTCTATCTCATATGAAACTCCATGGTTATATCTCACTGAATGGTAAAAATGTATAAATGGGAATCAAGATAGCAGACTTTTATGCAACCTTTACCTATGTTCTGTAATGCACCTCTAGAGACCCTTACCAGCATCCAGAAGCAGTGAACTTTATTATATTAATACAAACAAACTTAGTAAAAATACTTAAAAAACAATAATCCTCAACAATCCAACAATACCCTGACTTTACGAAGAAACAGAAAACATGCATGGATAATTGCAGAAAGGCATTAATATTGCTAATAGGTAATGGTAGACCTCTGTGCAATAATTTGGAAATAAAACCTTTAATTACGTTAAGATAAAAATAGATGTCAAGGGAAGAAGAATTTAGGGAAATGAGCAAGAGATGATAAAGAAAGAAACTTTTCACTTTGCAGAAACATAACAAGCCACTGAATTGGATCAAGATTGTTTAACTAACTTTGGACTACAAATTAGAAAAAAAGTTACAACACATCTGCTGGAAAACAGGATTTCATGTCTATTTCTCAAGTTTGGTTTTTTTTGGTTTTTTTTTTATTTTTTTTTTAATAATGCGTGTTCGTATTAACTGTAAGGTATTAAAAGCTGGGCTTTGATGAGGATAGAGTCTCACTTTCTTGCAGTTTACTATATATAAAATGAGCAAAATTTATCTTGAAAGCTTCCTACATACTACTGCATCTGATTTTCTTAAAATTTATAGCAGTTTTATTGTCAAAACTTGGGAGTTTTTTTGAAAAATATGTTTAGAGCAATTTTAATACTATTGCCAGTAGATCAAGAGAGGTGATTCTTCTCTACTCAGCATTGGTGAGTCACATCTGGAGTGATGGTCTTCCAGGTATGAGAGAGCAGATTGTGGAACAAATCCAGTGAAGTGCCATAAACATAGTTGAGAGTCATATGAGAGGCTGAAAGAGCTAGAACTGCTAAGCTTGAAGAAGAGAAGGCTGAAAGGGATCTTATAAATGTATATAAAACACTGATGTTGGAATGAGGGCGAGTCAGAATTTCCTCAATGCTGTCAGAGACAGGAAAGGGGCTACCTAAACGAATAGTTGAGTCTCCTTCTTTGGGGACATTCAAAACCCACCTGGATGAGTTCCTGTGAGACCTATCTAGGTGATCCTGCACCGTGGGATTGGACTAGATGATATTTTGAGGTCCCTTCCAACCCTTAAGATTCTGTGAAAGAGGACATGGGCACATATTAAAAACTATGGAATTCCATCTGAACAATAGAAAACCTATTTTCATTATTTGAAAGTTAAAGCACTGGAACAGGATGTTCAGAGAGGCCGTGGAGTCTCCATCCTTAGAGATATTGAAAATTCAACTGGACATAGTCCTGAACAATCTGACCCTGTTTCAGCAGATGAGATAGAATAAATGATTCCTTCCATCCTCAGCCATGCTGTGATTCTTTGATTTCTGTCAAGCTTTAAAAAGTGTAGTACTAACGAATTTGTATTTCAATGTCAATAAAAATCTAGTTTGAATTTTTTAGTAAAGTCTTTAAATAATATTTACATTAACAGTATTTGAGAAGCAACTATTTGGAATACAGCCAGCTAGACTGTCTGCCTGCTTTCCTCTTGTACTTCAAAGAGAAGAGCTGTATAATGACATAGAAAATTTTACCAAAAGAAATGATTAAATTTCAAATATTATCATCAAAATTGTTGTGTTACTATTTTCCATAGTATTTGTCTTCATCTATATTCACTGTAGGTTAACAAACTGGATTGCATCCTTAGCATGTCAAAGACATGGGGTATTCATTAATAATGGATAGCTCAAGTGGGTTAGTGCTTTATTAAAATATAATATTAGTTGTAAGGACTCAGAATTAACAAGTGTCAGAATAAATTATATTATTATTGCTTGGATTTGTACTTGTCATGAGCAAGTGATCCATAGTCAGGCACCGACCAAATTTGAAATTATTGTTTTTGTATCCTTTTAAAAATTTCAGTTTGAAACGTACACGCTTTAAGTGTTTTTGGGACAGAAAATAACTTTTTTCCTGCAATTATTTTGAACAATGAGGTACTATTTCATATTGAGAAGTATATGAATTAGAATTTTTTTCCAATAAGCCCTCTCAAGACTCATCATCTCTGGTCAATTCTAGCAAATGAGAAAAAAGAGTGGTAGTTGTGATACTATCAATGTATTAATTTCTGAGAGAAATGAATTCTCTTTCTTCTGAAATAGAACAGATCATGTCAGACATTTCTATGTGCTTTCAAGTTTTAAACAGTCCACTTTCAGTCTTTTAGTATTCAGATAAAAGAAACATTATACCTCCTCTACCCTCCTTTTCCCTCCTCACCCACTTTGATGAGCAATAGAGGTAAAACATCCTCTGCAGCTTCAGAATGTCTAAAAGGGTCTGAGCAGAGCTCTGCATGATTCGAAATTCCAGTTTCAGTCAATATTGAACAAAAAAATTATCCAAACCTTTTTTCAATATGAATGGCACTACTTCTCCTCAAAATGTTCTTCAGATGGCCAGTTCAGTGAACAAACTCACTTGTGTTAACAGACCCAAGTATATCAGAGTATTTCCTTATTCTGCAAGTATGTTTTCAGTAAACTTCTGCTCAATATGAATCTTAACCAAAAAAAAGGATATAAAAATAGAAAAAAAAATCCTAGAACCAACTATAATTAATACGTAAAGAATTAAAGGTAGCAAGCTGTTGGTTCTTCCTTTTATTCTCAATATATACCAAAAGTTCAGAATCCCACAATATTAGCAGGCAGGATGAGTCAAAGAGCCCAGAGCTGCTATTAAAAACAATTAAAATAATATTCTATCTTCAAATGGAGATAACTATAAAAAACTTAAAAAAGTTATGAATTATGACCTCTTACTATCCTTACACTTACAGTGCATGTAGTTAGTTCTACCTATAAAACAGGTTACTGCACCTGAATCAGTTACCTCAACCTCCTCCCATAGATAAGGGAGAGACTTAGTCACTTACACAGAAAGATAGTCATGGTGTATTTCAGATGTCTGCTTTAGAAATAATCACATTTTAGAAGTGCTTATTTTTCTTCACTAACTGTGAAGAAAGGCTGACTGACAGATCCAGTAAAGACTTTTATGATTAATTAGATAAATCTCACTCTGCATGACTACTGCTGATGCTTGTCCAAACAAAGTATTTTTTCATCCCCAATTACTCCTACAGCAGCCTGGAGTCTTGAACAGTTGCAGTTTTGGTCAGCAATCAAGAGTCTACATTTTTCTGTACATATTTTTGTGTACGTGACATTCCTATGTACATCTGTGCGCTTGTATGTATATAAGACTTCTTGCAAATAGTAGTATCTCTTTGCCATATTCTGTAGGAAAAAAGGAGGAAGAAATAAAAATTGGCCATATCAGATAGTTCCAACTTGTCCAAGAGCTCTACAAAGTTAGGATCTATATTTGAGATATAGGGAAGTAGGCTTAAATCCCTGTTCTTTGTTATTCAGGCAACTTTTTTACCTCAGAAATGTGTATTATGAGTGTTTCCATTCTGTTAAGTGAAAAAGCACCAAAGATCAAGTGAACTGCTGGATTGATAACTTACTTAACTGCTTCTTTTGCAACTCTTCTAGCTAGTTCACTCTGAGACAAATCTACTATAATGAACAGCTAATGACAGAATAATCAGTGTCATTTCACGTGAGGTTCAGCAATCAGCTTATGATATCTTTTTATTATTAAAAGAACCATAGACATGGATACTAATGCACGCTCCCCTGCATGTGTGTGTGCACATGCATGTATGTGTGTCTGTGTATATTTGGGTTTTTTTATTGGTAAATTAATGTACTTTCGGAAAAAACAAGTTTTTATTAAAAAAAATCAATCCTTTTCTAGTCAGGAATCCCCACTTAGCAGTGATTCTGTGTAGTATATGCTAAATTTAAGCCACTCTAGAGGCAGATATCACATTTGAGGAGATAAATGATTAGTGCCCAAAGAGGTAAGCCTTTCCTTAGATTATTTTTATCATGCATACTCTTTTTTTCAAGCAAGTGCTATTAGTGAAAACAGACATTATTGGAAGCAGTAAAAGTTTAGAGAGCTGCAGAAAAGACTTAATGCTAGATAAACCTCTAGAAAAAAAAAAACATGGAGGAGAAAGAACTTTACAAGTCATAAAGAACATTTCAAAAATAAATGAGCAGAACAAAGAAGCAAATAGAAAACTCAATTCTGAGTAAATTCAAAAACAGAATAAATAATTGATCTAGAAAGTTTACAAACAAGGCTCATATGGATGCAGCAGCTTCCAGAATGTTTTAGTGGAACTGTGTCCTGTTTGCTTACTTGAGAAGATTAAGAATGACTAGCGAGTTTGAAAATGTCTAGAAACTGGATTACCATAAACACAGTTTACAATCATAAAATCTTTGACACATGAAAAAGTGAAGAAATTAGTAAAACTAGTATATCAGTTCTTAATCTGTTAAAAAACCCTACATATGTTTTAATAAGTGATTTCTTTCAGTGTGCTTGGCACTTAAAACGCAACAACTCTCTTCAAGATAAACCACGAGCAATGCTTAAACAAAAGTACAATTCTGGCATCTGATGTATTGTCTCACTGCTTTGCCAGTTGTCTTCTATATTGTATTAACACAATTATATTAGTGTTAAGCATTTGATTTCTGAGGTAATTAAGAAAACTTTGAAAACATTTTCTACTCTCACCCATTTCACAAGAGCAATAAAACTATCTCATCAATTCTGTCCTCAGGAAAAATTAGTCCTCTGTGGAAGAACATCTCTCACGACGGCACTCTAAGCATCTACTATAGCAAGATGTATTTGCTTACTTGTGCTTCACAGTGCAACTTTATGCTTGAGATTTATGGGAAGAATAAAAATGAAATACAACCTGTTTGTGGGCAATATGCAGATCTGCACACATTATCTAAATTAGTAGATCTAAAATATTCCTGTTCATTTTGTATGCCTTCTTGTTATTTACAAGATCTAGCTTGGGAAGATAAACAGTCTAGCAAATTCATCTTAGAGAACTTTAAAGTATTTCAAGAACTTTAAGGAACCGTATGCATTAAATGCCTGAGAATTGCTTTTCTCATTCTCAGAATTTTAGAAAAAGTGAAAAAATTTAAGTGGAACATATACACCATAAAACAGAAGTAAACTAGAATGTCTCTCTCACTCCAGGAAATACTCTATAGCTCACCAAAACACTAGGCTGCAAGCAAGAACTTTCTTCTACATTTCAGGCACATTTTGTATTTTCCAGCCTAGAGGTTCAACACTGACAACAAAAGAAAGGATTCTTAAGTCAATTAGGCTTTCAGCTCTGCTATTAACTGTCTAAATGCTAGTCCAAAACAATGTGAATATATATATATATATATTTTTTAATACCAGAAGAACTGGTAAACAAAGTAATCCTAATCACCAACAGATTTTCCTGAATAATTTTTTTTGAAGTGGCTGTGCATGACAAAATCTGCACTCAGTCATTTTGACACCATCATTTGAACAACATCATAGCATTCAGCATATTGTAGAATATTTGAAATATATTACATTAAGAAAAGAACATCAGCTTCTGAGGTGTTTTCAGAAAACATTACTTTGTAGAAATGATACTAGGTTACTGCTCATATTTTACTTATTTGTATTCAGGAATGTAAATTGTTTCTAATAAGAAACAAATAAGAGATCATACAAGTGACTTGTTAACTTTTAGGTTCTATTGTTTCAAAGTAATCTCTGGTTATTTTATTGTACGGGTGGGAGCAGTGGAATAGGCTGCCCAGGGATGGCAGAAGAAGATGCCCAGAGGATATGGAATCTCCTTCTCTGGAGGTTTTCAAAACTCACCTGAACGTATTCCTGCATGACTTGATCTATGTGGAACTACTTTAACAGGGAGTTGGACTAGATGATCACTAGAGGTCTCTTCCAACCCCTATCATTCTTTGATTCTGTGATTCTGTTCATCATTTGTTTTTAGTATATTTTTAGTATGCCAAAATCTCTCATACAAGTGATTCAGAAATTATAGAAAATCAGAATTTTATGTCAATATAATTTACTGGGTATATAACCTGAAGAAAAACAAAGGGCTTTCAGGTATAATTTTTGTCTTTTAATCTCTGTGATATAAATTTGAGTACTTTCCATCTCAGATGTCCTCAGTTTAGATTGAGTTTGCTTGTGTTCATAAAAAATTTACCTTCCTATTGTAGTACAAATATTCTTTAAAAAGTTGACATGATATAGAAATCATTAAATGATGATAAAATTTGATCTTTATTAATTTTGTGCAGTTTACTAGCTATTTTGATTGTAGTAATTAATATTTTTAAACACTGAAATCAAGATTACTTTCCTGAACATCTAAAAACATGAAAAAAAATTGATGTTTCCTCTGACTCCATTTACTAGTAAAGACTTTCTTTAGTTTCTTTTTAATTTTTATTTTTTAAATTTTTAATTTTTAATTTTTAATTTTTAAACTTAATTAAAAATTTAGATTAATAAACAAGTAATTATTTTAAATAATTGTCTTTCACACAATGAAAGTATGTGTTTGTCCGTGTACAGTAAGTGTTTGTGAGTCCAATTTTAATTTAGAAAGTGCTATTACCTGATGGGCAAAATTTGACAACTCAAAGTTGCTGAAATATTGCTGAAATTCTAGTCTTAATTCATATCATGAAAAAAAAATAGGTAAAGGATGTGTGTCAGGGGGATGGAGCCAGACTCGATGTTCAATGACAGAAGGGGCAACTGGTACAATCTGGAATGTAAGAGATGCCTAAGAAACATAAGAAAAAACTTCTTCACTGTGAGAATGATGGAGCACTAGACCAGGATGCCCATATAGGTTGCCGAGTCTCCTTCTCTGGAGACATTTAAAACCACTTGGATGAGTGACCTACTCTAGGTGGTCCTGCTCTGGCAGTTGAGTTGTACTAGACAATCTTTCAAGGTCCCTTCCAACCCTTAAGATTCTGTGATTCTATGATTCTGTTACAGTTATCTCTATTTTTTTATACGACAAGGTGTTCTGTGATATACATTGAACTAGAAGCATGATAAAAGGTTTTAGTAAATAAATATTTTTTCTAACAAATATATTTTCAACATTTTTCCTCTTTATTGTGTAATATATATTTTTAAAGTAAAAATGCAACAAAAAAATTCGCTTTTTTGTTTCCACAAATTATTTGCTAAAATTTATTTTATTGAAAGTAGACTATTTGATTCAAGAAGGCTCTAAACTGTATGTTCAATTGTTACTTGAATTAAAAATAGAAAAGAGTTTTAGGAAATAATTTAAGGTTCTAAAGCAACAAAGAGGCCTAGATGAGTTAGTCAGTAGAGCAACAGCAATTTAGAAGAAACTATAAAGGAACTTTACTTAAAAAAAAAAAAAAAAACAAACAACAACAAAAGAGCTGACACTTGTAATGGTCTTGGTATAAGACAGTAGATTTCCATGACTGTAGAACTTACTGATGATGGGAGCATAATATTTTGAACTTTCAGTCAGAAAATATTGTCAGTTTGATTGTGGAATTTCTGGTCAAATGGAGAATAGGTACAGGATGTCAGGTCTACTCATAACCTTGTGATCAACAGTGTTAGTTGTGGAAAGAATACCAACCCTGATTCATGTCCTTGGGCTGTCTAAGACAGATGAGATTTCAATCTCGGGCTCCTATATTACAGATGAATGACCTCATCAAAGGCTGGTTTATTTTTGTGGTTTTTTTTTTTTGTTTGGTTTGGTTTTGTTTTGTTTGGTTTTATTTTGTTTTGTTTTGTTTTTTTCCTGAGGTAGGCCTGCATTTCTGATTCTGGAAGTTTTAAGTTTTGCCTGTTTCTTTGAGATTTTTGGTTTGTTTTGTTTTAGTGGTTTGATTGTTAGTTTTAGTCTCCAGTCATGCTTTTTCAAACATATTTTTTCTGTTGTATTTGAGCAGGGAAAGAGACAAAGTGTGGGATTTTCTACTATTTCCTTGTCCTCTTTTCCATAATAAATTTGTGCATCCCATATTTTACATCTTAGTTAATTTGTGTTGAAAACAAATACGAAGTTAGATCTCCAACTGTGTGGGTATACAAGTTTGATTTATATCACTTTCATCTTTCTTTCAAAAGACCAGTTCATGAGTATTAGGCACAGTGTCTGCAAAACAGAAAAATGCTTCCAGCCTGAGTGAGAAAATTAACACATTACAATTTGTTGTTACATGTGTCATTAAAGTAGAATCAGTCTGATTTTGTAAAAATTAGATTCCTGTTAAAGCCCAGATAAAAGTGAACGGCTATTGTGGAAGTCTTCTAAGTTTGAGTTTAAAAATTTAATCAGAAATAGTCACATTTGAATTAAAGCAGTGACTGACAGGGAACCATTTGAAACTTCTCTGTTCTTCCTTGATAAAGATCTGACTTTTGCAAGAAGAAGTACATAATCAACATAATCTCTTTGTGTTTTCTTTTAAATTTCTAACATTATTCAAGGTTTGTTTAGAAGCAAGCCAATTCCATGTAACTGACCACATCACTCTTCTCATTCTCTTTTGCTTCTCTCATTTTTTAGTGCTCTTTCTGCTCTACTAGATTTTACTGTTTCTCCTTCTTCAAATGTCCTTAGTGCACTACATCTTTCTTTCACATGGTGTGTTTTAATCTTCTTCTTTCTTATCTTTACTATTTATTTCTTTACTCATATGACTGACATGGCTTTCTGTCCTTATTTCCATTCCCTGGTGCCCTATCAGCATTTCTTCTGAACCAGCCTTTCCAATTTAGTTTTCATTTCCTCCTTGAGATAAATTCAGTACTACCGAAGATTTCTCTTCTAAAACCATGTAAGTACTGCATTAAAACTCTATTACTGGTAATTGAGCTAATGTAAAAGTGCAGATTACCTATAATTTATGACAAAGAAATTCTGTGTCTTAGGCATTGTAATGAATCACCATCTTAATTTAAATGTATTGGACACTTACCAAACCTCCCAAAGTGATGTTGGGAATGCTTGAAAGAATATTTTAAAACCTCTGACAAATGAAATCCAAGTAGTCCAAATTCAGTCTTTCAGGACAGTGGAGGTATCCTGGGAGCTTATATTCAACTTGTTTTATTAAAAAGGAGGGTCAAGCCTGTCATCTGTTTGTTATATTTGCTTCAGCTCTTGAATTAGAGTCCATGTATTCTTTTTTTACAACAGCCAAATGAAAGCTCATTCCAAAATCACATATTTTGAATGGGATCAGACAGTAATTTCACATACGTTGATATTTAGCTATTGTATTCACTGTTGTACAATTTAATCATTGATGTGAGTCTGGTTGTTCCAGCAGTATATTTGGCTGAATATGTTAAATGCAAGAAAATTTCACATTTTAATCATGTCAATTATGCTGTGCAATCCTGAGTGCCTAAATTCTGCTGAGTTTAGCAGCTTTATGAATCTGATGTAAAACAGACGTTTAATCATCTAAAATTGCAAGAAGGGGAAATTTGGAACTCATCAGCAAGAGAATCTTCCCTGCCTTTCTGTTGTGAGTGTTTCATTTGCAAGAAACACACTGATGGATTGGTCAGTCACAAATCAGTGTTTAACTGTGTTGATTGTTGTGCTGAAGCCAGCTTGCTGCTTTTTATGTCAAGCAAGACAGTGAAGATTTTATGTCAGTGCTGACTCAATAATTCGGCTCATTTGCATTTGAAAATACTTAGATGTGCTCTAAGGTGTGCAGCTAATAAATCTCAGCATATAATCTGTATAACCACATCAAGTAAAACCAGTCCACCAATACAGTTCTCCTCTTTCATGCCCTTTTTCTTCTGGATTCAGTCCTAAGACTTTGTTATGTGGAGCTAGGCTATAAATTATTAACATTAGAATTAATAGAGAACTGTTGCTAAGGGAATAAAAGAACGTGTGTATATATCTATATATTTATCATGTTGATCTGCACATAAAAGTTTCACCCCCTATTCTTCCCCTTTGTATTGTTTATCTTTGTACTTGTCACTCAGGGATTTTGGGAGGGGGATAATGGGAAAAGTGTCTGATCATTTTTTTTTTCTGAAGGAGATCACAACTTGAAAATGTGTTTTTCTAAAAGTTTTGTGATTTTGTAACTATTACACTCAATAAGTATGCATTACATGCTATTAGCCTTAGCAAGGTATTTTAATCTAACAGTTCTGCACCATGTTCACATTAATATGCAAATAGAACGAGAATGCAAAATTAAATGGAAATGAAAGTTAGAAGTTAATTGACATTTTTGTCACAAAAGCTGAGAAACAGTACTTATGGTTTAATGGCAAAAAGTTAATGTGTCATCCCAGGGAGGGCTACATCAATCTAGAACTAAGACGATTTTACTGAGGAAAAGTGCAAAGTGCTATTTGTGTATGCAGGTTGCCAGCTCCCCCTATGCAGGTGGTCCCATCACCATAAACCTGGACTAAATTGCTGTCATCCATTAAACACTGTGGCTGCCTGGATAGCTGCCTAGTAGAGACTTACACAGGCCATCTATTCCTGTCAGAAATATGATATGTCACTGACAAAAGCTTAATTACTCCATTAATTAATAGGACAATTTTCAAAATGCCTTGCAATGCAGCTTGACACTCATTAGTGCCATTTATGAATAATTTCTCTCAGGGTATAATAGTCTATAAAGTGTAATTTGAAAGGGAATAATGCACGTTTAAATCCTATGTATCTGTGAAACCAAAATACATTCTTTGCTGAATTAGTCAGCTTTAGGAAAAAGCACAGACCTATCCAGTGAGTGCTTGGGAAGATATTTCTTTATATCAAAACACTTCTGACACGTAACAGTAAGCTTATTCTAGATTAGACTCATATGGAAGTCCAGACAGCACTTCTTTGCCTGTAACAAATCTTGCTCCCCTCTATTTGGACAGGTCTGCATGGAGGCCAGGGGAACTGAAATGTTTGGACTACTGCCGTACGAGTAAATCAGTTTATCTCTGGGTATGGTATGTGACTGGACAAAGTAGAGGACAAAAGAGTTGGCAAAGATTTTTTTCATCACATATTTTCTACATTATATTATTAGGACTGATTTTGCAAGGGAGTAAAAATACAAGAGAAAAAATGAGACAAAATGAAATATGTGTTGAAAACATCGGTGCAGCTCCATTGTTTTATATGCTAGTTAGGTTGGGAAAAAAAAAAAACCACAACAAAAACCCCAACAAGCCATTTTTAAAGATAATTGCTTTCCTCTTTCACAGCCAGGAAGCTTCAGCATTTTGTTTTGTTGAAATAGAGTGTCTTCTAGTGCCTGCTCTGGACCAGTACACCTCTTCCCTATTGATCTTACAACATTTTAAAATCAATTTTTTTTACCCTCTTAGAGTTTGTTCAACATATGAATAGGATCATAAATATAATCACTGGACATATGGCCCTACATATGAAATTCTACAGAAGTCTAATGTTTGAACAATATGGGCCACTGAGAAGTAGTCACTCCCTTCTCTGTGCTCTTTGCACAGACTCAAAATATTAAAAATATCTCTTCATTCTGCCTATGCTGCTCACTGAACAACTTTTTCTGACAGAACAGTTTATATCTTGTTAACAGATAGATTGGAGAAAAAACAGAAATAATAGTACAAAACAACATGATGAAGGTTGCCACAAAAATCATTGCAATATATTAGCAAAGACCTACTTCCAAGGCTCAGAAGCACTGAAGTGTTTAAGAAAAGTAAGCTACTAAGGATGGTTTGAAAAATACTTTGTGTGGATAGTGGTATAGTAAGATAAACTGCCTTACAAGGGTATTAGTGTAAATTGTACAGTCTAAAATAAAGACTTTAGGAAGGGATCTTTTAGGTTCCTAAACTGGAATTTTTGTTTAGCATCCATAAATTTCCTTGTCTAAGTGGGATTTCCTAAAGGAGCTTAGAATTTGATGGAGTGTTCACCCTCATAAAATTTGTCTCCCTAGAGCACTCTTCAATGCATCAGGAGGAGGTGGGGTGGGGTGGGAAGGTGAAAAATGTTACCACGCCCTCTGTCTACCTTGGTCCCCTGCACAAGTTGCTTGTTAGTCAACTGAAGAGGCTGAGCTGACAGTGTGCTGCTGCAATGGCTCAGGGTCTGATTCTAGAACAGCAGGAATGGGGGACACAGTAACCTTTTCAGCCATCCCAGTCTTAGCCTTCTTGTCAATCAAAGCCCTAAGAATATACTTAAAAAACAGATTTTCTGAGGGTGGGCACTCAGTAGTGTCTAAAAATTCAACTCTGAAAAACTCTCATTTAGACACTCAGCACCCTTAAATTTTGTGCACAGCTCTTAATCTGCAGAATCTATATACAGTCCTAGAGCTTGGGCAGCTAAAGTTGTTTCAAATTTAAAACTGCTGATTACCCCACAAATACCATTAATCTTATGAGGAATACAGCTCAAACTTACGGAAGTATACTGAGCTGTATGTGAATAGCAAATTGATGACAGTACTAGCAACACTAACTCTCACCTCCTACCTCCAAAGAACAAAGAAACCCCAACACAATACTTTGATTTTTCTTGACTTTACAGTAAGAATCTCACCCTATCATTTGTTCTGGAATGTATTAACTATTTCTCAGTGACTCAGTATATAGATACAGAAGAGAAGTGTGTTAAATGGTGCTCTGATGTGTCTTCTGTATATTCCTATTCAAAGAATAGAGACTAATAGTGCACTTTTGAAAAAAAAAAGTAAAAGAAGGGGAAAAAAGGTTGCTGCGTGGATCACTGATGTTGATGAGTGAATTCTGTATTCCTTTTCTCACAGTTTGTCTCTCTTACAGATCCCCTTCAGCACTAAATAACCACTGAATGACTGTGAGGTACAGTTCAGATTGTCTCTAGCTACTATGGGTGATAGGAAGATGCTACAAAGACGGTGCCTCAGGCATTTTGTTGGGTTTTTTTTCCTCATTGAGCCTAATCCTAATAATTTAGTTCTTCTCCTTGATGCTAGTGAGTAATAATACAGAAGTAGTTTGCTATCCTTTCCCATCTGCAACATGAATACTCCCTCTCTTCCTTTTAATCAATGCTTGGTGGACTCTATTTTAAATGTCTTCATATTTCGTTTTGGAGATATAATCCTCCTGATGAGCATACCTCAGCACATGGTGCATATTTCAGAAAAGTGTAAGCACACCTGAAGAATTCTCATTCACCTGATAGCAAGTGTAAACTACTTTGATTTCTCTCTGCAGTGATGTTTTGAACTTTGTTGCATTGGAAGAAACTGGAAATCTTTGGTGGTTACATTGACTTAGAATCTTGTATGGTTGTCCATTTCCAAAGAACACCCATCTAAGGAAGGAGTTTCCTTTGTAGAAGGAAGCATTAATCCTCATTTTCTGTCTCTTAGCTTAGTGATCAGAACAATCAGTCATGACAATAAGATACATAATATCTTGCCTCTGTCTGACCTGCCCTCAGCCTTCAAGTCCCATATTGTAGAAGACTTTTGTAACACTAAGCTATAATAACAGTAAGAAAGAAATAGAGAAACAGCTTTAGAGGAGAGCTGCTACATTGCCAAAAAAACAGGAGATTCACAAGGATGAAGGGTAAGAGACGGTAAGAGGAAATTTAAACCTTAGAGTAATATAGATCAATGCTCATTGAAATAGAGATGAGGTTCCACAGGTTCCACAAGTGTATGTTCTGGGGCCAGTCTTATTCAACACCTTCATCAATGACCTGAATGAGGGCACAGAGTGTACTCTCAGCAAGTTCGCTGATGACACCAAACTGGGAAGACTGCTGATTCATCAGAAGGCTGTGCTGCCATTCAGTGGGATCTCAACTGGCTTGAGAAGTAGGCAGAGAGGACTCTCATGAGGTCTAAAAAAGAAAGTGCAGAGTCCTCCCTCTGGGAAGGAGCAACCTCAAGCACCAGTACAGACTGGGAGTCGAACTGCTGAAGAGCAGCTCGGCAGAGAGAGACCTGGGAGTCCTGGTTGACAGCAAACTAAACATGGACCAGCAATGTGCCCTCATGGCCAAGAAGGCCAATGGCATCCTGGGATGCATCATGAAAAATATGTCCAACAGGTGGAGGGAGGTTCTCCTGCCCCTCCTGCCCTGGTGAGGTCTCATCTGGAGTCCTGTGCCAGTTCTGGGCTCCTCAGCTCAAGAAGGATGGGAAACTTCTGGAGAGAGTCCAACACAGGGCCACTAAGGTGTTCAGGAGACTGGAATATCTTTCTTGTAAGGCAAGGCTGTGGGATCTGAGACTGTTCAGCTTGGAGAAGAGAATACTGAGGTAGAACCTCATTAATAGCTACCAGTATTTGAAAGCGTATGTCATGAGGATGGTGTGACCATCCATAGTGTCCAATGACAGGACTAGGGAAAAGGGACAAAAGCTGGAAAACAAAAAGTTTTTTTTTTCTCTAGAAATGCCTTCCAATCCATACCATTTTGTGATTCTATGAATGAAAACAATGTAAAAATAATATAGGTTACAAACCCAAGACAGGCTACCTGAATTAAAAAAAAATAACCAAAACCCAAGAACATTGTGGTCTATGCTTCCAGCTCTCATAACTGCACATCCATGGTAGTACTCTTATAATGGTCTCATGATTCATGCATTTTTAGTATACATGCTGATCCAGCTACATTTGAAAGAGTGACGAGCTTTTTCAGCCAGATTATGCCATAAGGAGGTGTCATGATTGAGACTACCTGCAGATACAGTTTACCATCTATTAATTTGTGTTAGAAGAAATTACCTCATCTCTTAGTGTTCAGATCATTTTTACCTCCTTTTCTTCTTATCACTGTTTTTACCACTGTTTCAGGGTTTTCTCCTCAAATAAGAAAGCTGTGGGTGTTAACTGTCATCTCAGAAGGACTTAAATCCTGATCTGATTTCTTATGCTTTAGGTTGCTGTCATCATCTTCTCCTGACAGTCATAGGAGATTAAGTGGCTGCCTACGTTACCATCGTATTTTCCAGAATATATGTCTGCATGTGTGGGTAAATAACTGTAGACACTCAAAGATACTTATGTGCCTACAGAGTTGAGTCCAAAAAGCAAACTTACCATTTGAGAGTTAGGATTAATTTAGTTGCCTAAATCTTTATTTTGTTAAGGTTTAGGTGAACTTTATCCAGGAAGATTTTTTTCTTTCTTAAAACTTGGACAAAAAACCTGTGACTTCCATGATGATACTACTAGGACAAAGCAGAGTCTGCTGATGTAGAGTTCCCTTCATAAAACAGAAAGTCATTAAAAATGTTTCAGTCTATAGTGAAACTCTTAAAATAATTTTTTTCTGAATCTTTTGTATGTAAGACTACCTGTTCTAAGGGATAAAGTAATGATTTCTGGGAGTGAGTTAGGAGGAGTGGATGTTTTCTAAACAGGAAGCTTGAATATTACTTCAATCCTCACATTCATAGGACTAAGATATCTTACTTTCTTTTTATTTCTTTTGTTGGGTTCTATTTTATTATAGTCTGTCCTTCTAAGGAAACTTTGCAACAGTTTACCTTTGATGTCATAGCATTCATTTGAATTTTGCTTCCATATTTGCCAGTGAAGACTACATAACATTTGACTTTGTATTCATCATTTATAAACATAAAGCTGTTGATACCTTACTAAGTAAAAATTGTAAACGTCTATCCTTTCTATTCATAAAGCACTAAATCATATTCAGGTGTCAAAATATAAGTTCAGCAAAGATGTAGTTGCATTTCTTTTGTTCTGCTAGCTAATTCCATTAACATGAAAGTCTTAAAAGACTTTAATCTTTTGAAATCTTCTATAAAATTGTTCTAAAGTGGCTCTTCAATCCTGTACATATTAGACATCCTCAATCTTTAGCTAACAGCTATAGTACATGTTTTCTTTTTAAGACAGGCTGCAGGAATTTTCAAAAGATGGCAATAAGGTTTTGGTAACACTTTTTGAGAACAGTGTTCTTCCATATGCACTTATTCACTGAACTGGTATTCAATTTGGCTTTACAATATTCTGAAAGTATTTCTAGCACTTAGAAGCTGATGTCCAATTGCAGATTGCCGTGTGACTGAAATCCCCATAAAGAATCTAAAAATGTTCCTATGCAGACCCCACACATTTTATTTTACATTTATATATTGCTGAATATCAAAACCACTTTGTTTGAAAAAATTGATATTTTGTCAAACTGAGAAAATGATACTGCCTCACAAAACAGGTTGTTATCTCCAGGGATGATGAATCCAGTGTTTTTTTGCTGAGAAATCTGGTCCAATCACTGGCAACCCTGTTGGTGCCTTCCTTTTTCCTAATATCCAATCTAAACTTCCCTGGTACAATTCAAGACTGTTTCCTCTTATGACATCACTTATTACTTAGGAGAAGAAATTAACACCTGCCTTGCTACAACCTCCTTTCAGGTAGTTCTGCTCAGGTGGCCAAGAAGCCAATGGTATCCTGGCTTTTATCAGAAATAGCGTGACCAGCAGGACTAAAGGTTGTCCTTCTGTACTCAGCACTGGTGAGGCCATACCTTGAATACTGTCTCCAGTCTGGAGCCTTTATTACAATGACATTGAGGTCTGGAGTGTGTCCAGAGACAGACAATGAAGCTGGTGAAGGGTCTAGAGAACAAGTCTTATGAGGAGTAGCTGAGGGAGCCAGCAATGTTTAGCCTAGAGGAGAGGAAGCTGAGAGGAGTTAGGATCACTTTCTGCAACTACCTAAAGGGGAGTTGTAGTGAGATGGGAGTCAATCTCTTCTCCCAAGTAATGACTGATAGGACATGAGGAAATGGGTTAAAGTTGCACCAAGGGAGGTTTAGGTCAGATATTAGGAAAAACTTTTTCACTGAGAGGATTATTAAACATTGGAATGTGTGGAGTAGTTGAGAGAGAATGGACATGGGCCCCAAGGGATGGTGTTAGACTCGCTGGGAACAGGTCCTGACTCTAGCTATATAGGCCTAGTGCATGATTCGGACCAGAGCCAGAACCATGGTTAAGTTAATTGCTGACACATGGGTGGTAGGGAACATCCTGCTTCTCAGGATCAGGCTGTTGACGGCTGCCAAAACCACAAGTGGGGCAGATATGCAAATGCGGCCTTTGTCATGTGACCTGTCAGCTGCTGTTACTAAGCGAGCTTGAATCCTGTGTTGTAAATAAGTTGAAGGCTGTTTGCAATAAAGAGTTTACTGGGGTGATTACTGATATCACACAGATGGAGTCGGCCTGGCTTTTTCCCACCCAGCAGAGCGTCAAACCATAAATGAGTGCTGGGACCTTCCTGACAGGAATGAGCTGGTCAGGGAGGTGATGGAATCACCATCCCTTGAGATACCTCAAAAGAGGTAGATGAGGGGCTGAGGGATGTGGTTTAGTTTAGTGATGGACCTGGCAGTGTGAGGTTAAGGGTTGGACTTGTTGATCTTTTCCAATCAGAACAAGTCTTCCGTTTCATTCTTCTTCCATTGCAGTTGCAGAGAGTGATAGCATGTCCCCTGNCTGCTTCTCAGGATCAGGCTGTTGACGGCTGCCAAAACCACAAGTGGGGCAGATATGCAAATGCGGCCTTTGTCATGTGACCTGTCAGCTGCTGTTACTAAGCGAGCTTGAATCCTGTGTTGTAAATAAGTTGAAGGCTGTTTGCAATAAAGAGTTTACTGGGGTGATTACTGATATCACACAGATGGAGTCGGCCTGGCTTTTTCCCACCCAGCAGAGCGTCAAACCATAAATGAGTGCTGGGACCTTCCTGACAGGAATGAGCTGGTCAGGGAGGTGATGGAATCACCATCCCTTGAGATACCTCAAAAGAGGTAGATGAGGGGCTGAGGGATGTGGTTTAGTTTAGTGATGGACCTGGCAGTGTGAGGTTAAGGGTTGGACTTGTTGATCTTTTCCAATCAGAACAAGTCTTCCGTTTCATTCTTCTTCCATTTCAGTTGCAGAGAGTGATAGCATGTCCCCTGAGCCTGTTTTTCTCCAGACTAAACAACACCAATGCCCTCATAAAACTTGCTCTCCAGATCCTTCATTCATTATCAGTACTTTAGCCGAGCCCATACATCTATTTGAATAGATGCCAATTTGCTACAGTTGTGAGTTCTTTAAATCTTATTTTATTTTTCTTACAATAGATATCTAGAAAATAAAAATCACTATATTCATCATGTGTGTGTGAAGGAGCTGGTTTAAGTGAAAAAACAAAGACTGTGGTGAAAGAAATGAGGGTAGAATTCTTAGTGTATAATGAATACCAGTAAGCCTAACACTAATCCTTTCTCCTCAGATCTTTTCTCTTTGTCTCACTTTGTGTGTTTATGTTTCTTCAAGAAGTAAAGCATGTGAGTTTGGACAAATTATTTTCCAATAACAAAATGTGGTTTCTTCCCTCAGGATTTTGTCTTGACTGTACAGGGAAGTTTACAGTTATTTGAGAAATTATATGATAAATTTTAATTAGTATTCAATTTCTTTTATTTTTTAAAAGACATCTTTAAGTATTCAAGATTAAATTTCTCTATTATGATTTGTTATTTATAATGAAGTAAGAAAACAGATACTGTTACATTGGTAGTGCTGCTCAAATGAGACTCTCTCTAAGCCTATCTGTTAGGACACTTCACCTAATATACCTTAGCAGTACTGCTTCCTGATCCAGTTACTGTGTAGGATTTTGCAGTGGGATTCAAAATGAGCAATGGAGATGGAATCTCAGGTCTGCCAACTTCAAACTGACTGACATGGCAAGACATTATAGACTCACACCTGCATTTGCTGTCTTTCAATCTCTCTTCGGGCCAGAAAATATTGTCTTTCTGCCGAGAGCTCAACTGGTGGGTAGGAATGAACCTCAGCACACCAGCTGCATAGTGATTAGATTTGGAGATAAGTATTCCTGTCTACCTAGGCAGAAAAACAAATTTGAAATTAGCTGTCCTATATCTCAAGTGAAGCACTCTATTAGCAAATTATCAGTGAAAAAGAGTGGTATCTGTATCCAATCTCTTTCTTCTAGCCATATTTCAAAATTTATTAGGTGTAAAACCATACTTTGGGCCCTAACCTCTGCTGAGACACACAGCTACAAATCTCATATGGATAAAAATATTATCTGTAGCTGTGAATTGAGTGACTATGTCCTCTGTTCCCATTCTTCCCCACAGCTGTTCTTACAGTCTAACTTACTGACATTTTTTTGTTGTTGTTGACCTTTGTATATTCAATTCCTTAACAAGTTCTACCCAAATAAAGCACAAAGCTCATAGCACGAATTTCACTAAGTAGCTATGGCATAAATTTCTTTTGTGAATGTATAGCCTAACAACCTGTCTCCAGGCAGCAATCAGGACCCCACTAAGCTTGGCAAGGTGCAGTCACTGATCCAGAGCATTCACAACATAAGCTCATGACAAGATAGAACAGATGGAGTCAAAGGTAAATAGCGGTGTGGTGGGAAACAGAGTAACAATGAAGTTAGGTCCATCTGTTGTTCCAGCAGACATAGAAAGTATCCCTGTCCTTTGTTCTGTCTCATTTCACTATTTCATCTCCTTAGGTACAGCAGGCTGCTTGGTAGATAAATAGACAGGGCTACACTTTGTCTAGCGGGGTGTATTTATATGTCATCCCTACCTCCCACACAGACTTTGTTTGCTTCATCCCTTTCTTCCTCTGCCCTGAAATCCATCCCAGTTCTGTTGGCAAGGTGGATGGGCACAGTGCCCTCTGTGTCTTTGTGGAGCTGCAGTTAGATGCTGAGCAAGGAAATCCATATATAAAGGGCTCAAAGATTTCCTTTGAGGCAAAAGGTCTCCTAACAAAAAGAGGTCTTGGATCTAAAAAGTGCCCAGAAACTATTCTCTGATTCTGAGACTAAATGGCATGACATAGCTGGCATCCAAATGGCTACTTTCCTTTATGCTCCAAAGTAATCTTGCTACATCAAATCTGCTTACCTGGGGTGTCTTTGGTGCAAAACTGTCCATTTGCCATTTCAAAATACTGTGTGGGAACATGCTTTCTGGCATAGACTAAAACTGAATCATGGATAGTACAATTAAGCTATATCAGTGGTTTTAGGACAGTGTTTGAGCCTTGCACTTATTTATTTTACTAATATAGGAATAGTCTCAGCAAATAAATCGGCTTGACACTTCACGATATATACAAAACTAAGAAATGAAACACAGGCATGTGGGGAAAAGACTTAAATAGTTGGAGGAATTTTGAAGGCTTGACAAACTACCACTTTTGCCTGTTTTTTATTTTTGTTTTGGATGGCAGTTTTACCCTAGAAAGTATGACCTTCCTGTTCAGAAATCCTGAATGCTGTGTCACTGCAAATAAACCTGCTACTTTCATAGTAAGGCAGTAAGTGGAAATCATTCAGGTTAGAGACAGTAGTCATTAAATTTCTGTGCTTTTATTACACTGCAGTACTGGAAAGGGACCATGATTATTTTAGTATTCTACTGCATCTCAGATGATCATCATCCTGTGTGTCATTTAGTCACAGTGTCATAAACTTCAAGCTTGATCTTCTAAAGTGTTCATTGTAAGATGCTGATCACCTTCAACCTCCCAATCCACTACACTGCTAGCAATAATTCTCGCAAAGAGACCAACTCTATCTCACTTTCTGTATCTATAACATAGTTAAGAAAAACAAAAAAAGTAAGAGATTGAGCAACCAGAAACTTCAGCATTGTGTCCACGTAAGAGATTTGTATACAAAATATGTATGCATTTGTTTGATTGAGGATGACTTTCCAGCATTGTGGAGATGAGCAGCATCAGTTAAAATAATACATCTGATCCTGTTTTCACTCTGCTGGGACATGACTATCATTCAAATAACTATTTTCTGATCTTGTTACATTAATTTAACATAAAGCTGATAGCCTTAATTACAAGAGAAAAAATATTTTAAAAACTAACACTTTTGTGGCAGAAGGCTTATTTTGTTATTACAAAAAATCATGTTACCTCTTGGTTTTAAATGTTGATTTTAATAGTTAAAGTGGAAGACTGACTAGGGTGTATTTCCATTTTTTGTCCTACATAAAAATCATTAGCATTACATTACATTATCATGGTTATTAGAAGAACTGAGAAAACCAAGATTGCAATAAATAACTTTCTCTGCTTTAAGAAATAGAGTTTATTAATAGAAGAGATAAACTAGGAGAGAATATTAAAATACTGTTAGAAAAAATGTCAATATGTGATCTGATTTTATCTGAGATTATATCTTTGATCAGAATACTATGTGAATTCACTCAAAATCCAAATTCTTTTAATGATAAGACAACATTTTATGTTCATGATGGTAAGCAGATGATAAAGATTCATAGCTAAATAACAAATTCATGATTGTTCAGTGTTTTAAATAACAAATTACTTGTGTTTCCAAATTACAAAGTTCATATTAAATTGAATTTTTCTTTTGCCATCCACAGACTGTATAAGCAAGTATTCGTTAGTTTTCTTTTTTGTTCAAACTGTGTTTTAGTTTAGAAACATGAAAGCTATATTGGACATATTGTATTTTCTGTTGAATCAGCCTGTTAAAAACTAAGATCTTTCAGTTCTGAAATTAAACTACAAGCAAAATGTATAATCACATAAGACATAAGCAGAGGAAACTTTAGTTGATTTGAGTTCTGTGTAAAACTGCAAGACTTGTAAAATCATATTATGTGGCCCATTTTTGGATCATATTTTCAGTAATAAAAATTCTTACAATATTTTAAGTGTCATTCTGTGTTGAAAAAAGCTTTAACTAGAGTCACTCATGGATTCTTCCTCCCCGTTAAAAGTTTCCAAAGCTAATTGTCTAAGACAGAGAGAAATTAAATTAAATCAATACCTTTAACAACAAAATAATTCTTAAGAAAGCATACATGCTCCTTCTCAGAGACAAATGGAATTAACCTTGGGAGATGCGTTAAAGCTTTGAAGATGAAGTCTACCCTGACACACATTGCAGTGCCTTAAGCCAAGTTCTTGTTAATCTACTGCATACTCATTGATAATGACAACAACAATAGCTGTAATAATAATAATAAATACGGAAAAGAATGCCTGAGAGCAGTGGGAAACATGTCTCTATTAATGACTGGTTATTTTAGTGATGATAACTATGCAATACGCCCTTCATCCCTTCATTTTCTGAAGGAACTGACATTTGCTGATGAACATAAGTAGGCCAGCTGTTCCTTTTTGGGGGATAAAATATAATATACATTTAAATCTACTCAAATTGCAATAAAAATCCCCAAAGCTGAAAGTCCTTCATTGAGGAACCTGAATTATAAATTCCTAAGTAATTAGAAAAAAAGTAATTTTCAGTACAAAGTAATGCATTCCAATATTTAAAAATGCTGTCTTATGTTTCCAAATGGCAATAATTTAGGAAGTGAGAAATAAAGACATAAAGACAATAATTTTATTACTTAATAGGGAATGTGATGGGTAATGAAGCAAGATTACAATTAAATTCTATCATGCTGTGTCCTGCAGGAAAAATCAGCTCTAATGTTTCTAACCTTTATCAGCTGGCAAGACTACAGTTCTGATCTCATAAGTAGTTATCTATTCTGTCTGTACAGCATTGATTAGGATTACTGCTGCAAGACTCTAATAGAATGAATAATCTAGATAATCTTAAATGTAGAACACTGCATGTTGATCATGGAATTGAAGAAATACTCTATGGATTGCAGCTTCACATGGTCAGAAACCTTTACAGGAAGCACTTGCCAATTTGCAATGTCTAAAATTAGGAACCCAAAATCATATTCTGTCATCTCACTGTGCAGTTTGACTTTTTCATGAGTACTAAGCAATTCTGACCCTATAAATGTTAATGCAATTTAAAAGCCTGGGAAACCTCTGATATGCTGGCAACTTTCTTTTCTATGGCTAATTTTAATTATAAAATTTAAAGTTATAGCTGAGATTTTTTTTCAAGTTTTCATTACATGGTGTCAGGGTATGATGAAAAGCTCAGGTTACTGCTGATTACTTGGTCTGAAGTATTCAGTAAAGGAGTTGGCAGCTAATGTCAACACGCTAATGCAAGAATTGTTGAACAATAGTCCTTCAGGGTGAAATCATAGCTGGACATCCAGCAACAAGTGGAAGCTAAAGCCCAACAGAGAAACTGCTTTCTCAGATGTGGACCTTACGCATCAACAGAGAAGAACAAAGGTCCTACTCAAAGGGTCCAATGCTTGTTAATCTAAAGTAGACTGGTGCTGCTGATACTCTAGACATCTGTGTTTTGGAGGGAGGAAATTAATATGCACCAACTTTAATTGTCCCGTTAAGCAAATAAGTTTAGATTATACGTCAATGAGCAGTGTGGTTCTGTTCCATTAACAACCTCTCCCAGTCTTTCCTTGATGCCTTCCTGCAGATATCTTTCTTCATGGTTGGTCTACATCTTGCAGAAAGGAGCTGTTTGAGAAGAAAGGTAAATAGAAGCATCCTTACAAAATGATAGAACTATATTAACCTTTTTAAAGCTGAGACATCCCAAATTCATGGAGCAACTGTGTCTCCATAACAAAGACAGAAATTGTGGGAATAGAGGACATATTTAACTTCTCCATTAGTTTTCAACACTTTTCTGAATGGCATTTTAATTATACATTACGTTAATATAAATATGTCTTTGAGTCATTGCAGAGATGGCCTTGTAAAACAGTCAGAAAGACATACTATCTAGAGAATGAGAACTATACAAAGAAATTTTTTATGAGTTTTTGGTACCCAAGACTGAAGACTTCTTAAAAAAAAATTTTAAAAACAAATCAAATCAAAATCCTACTTATTAACCAAAAGTTAAGTGATTTTCTTCAAATATATGTTGCCACAATATAATAACTTTTTTATTCCTTAATATTCATAACATGTTAATTTCAATTCAATAAGTATATTTTTATTAAAGAGTAAGTGGAACTTTAATCCAAATATTTGTAATAAATTTTTTCATGATTGAATTCTGAATTATACTGTATCATTATGCTTTCATAAAATTACTGATGGTAACTTTGTTTTACAGTTTCTTTTCAATGAACTTTAATTAGCTGTAAATATCTTTTCAGGAGTTTGATCTCAAGCTGATGGTTAACCGATGTTTTTTACCTTTTTTTTCACTGTACCATAAGACCAAAGTCACTGAGGAAGAAAAAACCTGAAGAGGTCATCCAGTTTATGCTGTTACTAGTGATGAATTTCATAGTCTATTTCATAGACTAAGTAAGAGCTAGTAAGTGTTCGAAAAAGGAATTTTTAAAAAGCAAACTGAGATAGAACAGAAAAAATTAAAGGTTTTTAGATTAATCTGTTCTCTGCCCACAGTAACCTTTTCCTCAGATTTACTCTTAATATGCAATGTTTTTTGGGACCTCAAAAAATCTACCCTGTGCTCTCTGACTCTCTGGGGGAAGAATTGTCTGCCATTACATATGAGACTCCTTGATTTTCTTACCCTCTCTCTGTCCACAGTTCTTTGGAAATGGAAAATACTCTTTCTCCTGCCAAAGATTCTAATGCACTAGCCTGGGTAACATTAAGAGACAATCTTTAAAAAAAAAAAACAAAAAAAAACCCACAAACAAACAACGAAAGACAAACATCACAAGTGAGAGCATTACATCTCTCCATAACTTGTCTTCCCATCACTTTTCTGAGTTTGGGAAATATTACTTATGAGAGATATATCCCAAAAAGAGATTTTTGCCTTACCCTGACAAAGCACATAACCTCACAAACTTAAGATACAAGATAACCAGCAGCATAAGTAACAGTTGCAAAATCAATGTTTGAAGATATATCTGCATGGCACTACACAGTCCCCTGCAGGGAAAGTACATAGATAATTTCAAACAAACTTGGACTTAGAACTGTGAGAAATATTCTCTCAACATAGCAGCCTGACTGAGCTGGATATGTATTAGCTTAAGCACATCAATGTGCTAACAGCACATTTGTACTAGATGTGGCCATCTTATATTTTGATCTTCACTTCTACATCCACATGATACCACTGAGACAAAACTGTACAGCAGAGAGTAGATGAATATCTTAACAAGGCATTGCAATGTTTCACATTGGCGTATTCCAAATGTACATACTCCGTATCTTCATGCATTGAAAATTTGTAGTGATTTCCAAAGCCTTGAAACAACATGATTCACTTTTACCTAATATTAACAGTAGTTTTAACCTCACATAATTCAACTACTTAAGGTTTTTCATTTTATTCTTGCATTATATCTGTGTTTTGTATTATGAGCTACAATGCAGTGGTGTGTTTTACTCATTATCTGAGGAAGTATTTGAATATTTTTATGCAATTTTGTGTTTTATGTGCATTTTAAATGTTATAAACTTCTAAAAGCTGAAGAAACTGTCTGATTATAGCACAAAAATATGGCATAGTTTAACAATTATGGGAAAGCACTTTTGTTAACTGACTCTCTCCAACTTTACACATAAACAAGAGTGACAAATAGCACTTATCTTATTAATACTCTACTACTAATCCATCAGCATTAACTAAGTCTCAAATGACCTAAAGCTCTCAAGTTTTCAGCCAATACCCTGCCTTAGCTTGCATGCTTCAACAATTTTGTTAGCTTTCTTCCTACATATATAATGCAGAGATAAACTGATCCATTGGGGCTCTACCTTGTCTTCAATATTCAGTAGATTAAATGAAGTCTTAGTCTGAGTAAAATGAAAAAAAGAAGCAGCAATGTTAAACACATACACAACATGGAGAAAATAATATTGTACATCACAAGGGAGAACCAAATGCAGTTTCAGTATTTGATAATTTCCTCAAAATTAAATTATATCCAAGAATCTTATATGAAAGTCACATATTTTTACCAATATGAAAGTAAATTAAATTTGCTTTCTAAGTAAATTGCTGCAGGGAGAGGATAGAAATGTGATTTTTTAAGAATACAACTTAAAGTCAATGTCATCAACTGAAAAAAGTGAACAGCATACATTGTATAGGAACAGGGACATCTCGTCAGTTCTCACCATGTATGACTGATCAACAAATCCCTAGAGCAGAAGACTCAGAGGAGATGGGTACAGGCAATGTGCTAATGAAGAGCAGGAGAGAATATAAGGAGTAACTACAGCTATTAACAAAGAAAGCTAAACTTATCTTGACAAAAAGGAACCATAAGCTCACTTTTGTTTTATACCAAAGGCTGTGTCAGTTGGATGGATCAGGTTTTTTTTTTTAAAAATGGTCTTCCCTGAGTAAATAAAGAAGTGTAAACATCTTTCCAAGATAGTCACACCATGGAGGAAGTGTCTAAGTGTCTCAGTCCAAGTTAGAATATAAAAAAAACTGAGTAACCAACACAATAAACTTAATGTTCAGTCTAAACTTCCCCTGGTACTGCTTTGGATCATTCCCGTGTGATCTATCACTGGTTACCAAGAAAAAGAGATCAGTACCTCTGTCTCCAAGTCTCCTCCTCAAGAGCTTGTGAACAGCATTGAGATCACCCCTTTGTATCCTTTTCTTCAAACTAGACAAACACAAAGTGCTTAACCACTCCTCACAAAACATTCCTTCCAGCCCTTTCACCATCATTGTGGCCTTCCTCTGGATGCATTCAAATATCTTAATATCCTTAAATTGTGAAACACAGAACTACACACATTACTATGAGTGAGGCCACAACAATGCTAAATAAAATGTGATAAGCACCTCTTTGAACAGCCAGTTATGCTGTATTTGGCGCATCCCAGGATGCACCCTGGCTGCCAGGACATGCTACTCATTCATACCAAGCTTGCTGTGGACCAGCATCCCCTGTCTCCTGGGTCGGTATAGATGGCTCAGAAATTCTAAAGTGGTCAAAATGAACAAGGCATCTAAGCAAATGAATTACACTCAGGTGGCTTTCAGATCTAGAATATCAACAGTTTACTTCAAGTATCTAAATACAGGTATCTATATGAACCATGTGGATAAGATCTCATATTCAATGAACACCTTGAGCTCTTCAGCTCACCTCATAGTACATATCTATATTTGGTCATTTGAATAATGAAACAAATTATTTAAATAAACCAGAGCATCCTTCCCTGCAGGTAAGGCTTTATAATACTATAATTTTACTTTTTTTTTTTTTTTCTAGAGGTATTCTCACTGTACTTCTGTACCAATGCTATCATGGTTTCTTCATATTCTAAACCAATATATATCTCTTTCTTACAAATTATTTTTGTGTGTGTTCACAGTATTTGGAAGATTCAAGTGTAGATTGGAGTATATATATGATATTACAGAAAAGTTTTGAGTCAGCTGATGTGAAAAACTACATAATTGTATGATTCAAGATATTTTATGAGGCTTTGTAACTTCAGTTTGTAGCCTAACATTGAAGCAAGTAGTTTTTCCCATTTAAATTCACATTTATTTTGCACTGTTATAAAATCACAGAATCATAGAATGGTAGGGTTAGAAGGGACCTTTAGAGACCATCTAGTCCAATCCCCCTGCAGAAGCAGGTCCACCTGGATCAGGTTGCATAGAAACATGTCCAGGCGGGTCTTGAAGACCTCCAAGGAAGGAGATTCAGCAATCCCTTTGGGCAGCCTGTGCCAGTGCTCCCTCACCCTTACAGCGAAATAGTTTTTTCTTATATTTAAGTGGAAATTTTATGCTCCAGCTTCATCACATTACTCCTTGTCCTGTTGCTAGCTGCAATAGAAAAAAGGGATGCCTCAACCTCCTGACATCCACCCTTTAGATATTTGTAAATGTTAATAAGATTCCCCCTCAGTCTACTCTTCTCTAGACTAAACAGCCCCAGTTCCTGCAGCCTTTCCTAGTATGAAAGATGTTCCCGTCCCCTGATCGTCTTGGTGGTCTCTAGTGAAGAAAGCTAATTTTGTAACTCTAAGGGAACACTAATGTTTGCAACACTAGATATATCAACAGGAGAAGAAAATCTTGAATACTATAAGAAATTTAATCTATTAATTACATTATTACAATCTAGAACTGAAGTGTCTAGATCTTGCAGTCAAAATATTATACAAGAAAGATGAAAACTTTTTAAAAAAATCCCTTGTTTTTATTTTAATTTTTTGTAAAAAAAAAGAATAAAACCAGAAAAACATGTAACCAATCACTACGAATATCAACAAATATAAGCTCTGTAAAGAGAAATTATAAAAGAAAAGGTTATATTTCATTTTACCTATAGCTGCTCTTTATGTCTACATTTTAATATGGAAAATGAGAGATGCAAGTACAAAAAGCTGTTGTATCTACAATGGCAGGACTGTGAAATCTTTCCTTTTCATGTATAAGTATTTATACAGAAATTTCTTTCTTTCTTCTCTAAGTATAATTGTACAGCTTATACACACAGAGGAGTCTGTGTGGATATTTTCATATACAAGATCTTAAACAATAAACTGCAGAAGAAGTACATGTGTGAAATAATGTACATCTAGTACAGCTTAGAATCGGGAGTAATCTATAGTGATTAACCTCTCTTCTTCTCTGTGACAGAATTGATTGTAGCTTATATGTTTTTACAATTATGATTTCCTATGGGAAATTATTTCCTATTTTTCTTAGTGTGTATAGTTTGAAGTATCCTGCAGTTACACAGGAATAAAGAAAACTGTAGTTCACAGCAAGATCATAAGGTAATACTATATCTCAATAAACTGATTTTCTTGATGTTTTGAGTCCTCTTACATAGTATACTTTAAATGAAAGAGCTAATCTTTCCAATGCAGTAGTGCCTCAGATATTATTCTCCATTCTTTAAGAGCAATTAGAGCCTGGTGCTTCATTTGCAGACAATGTTCCTCTTTTAGAAAAAAGCAATCTAGAAAAGGCACATATTTTACTTCATTGGTTAAGTATTCTGTGTGCTGTAAGCAAAAAGTTTTAGCTATATTCTTTAAAAAGTAAGGAAAAAATCTGAATTATTTTTCTAGACCACTGATATAAATGTAAATGGTCTGAACATTTGTTTTCTTATCTCATCGCTCAAAGGTCCACCAACTAGCTATATATCATACATAATAAGTTATATATACTTATATAAAATGATTCTATAATTTCTTAAACATTATTTTGTATGTGGATCTATACCTTAAAAATTCTATTTTCTTTACTCTTAGTGAACAGGAGTTAGTAGATCAAAAATAAGACTATGTCCAGAAGATCAAGTCTTGTTCAAGACATTGATACCAATGTGCACAAAAATGAGATCTGGGAATTAAAATATGAGCTTTCCTTAGGAGGATGATTTGGAGAGCACCAAGGAACTGTACTTGTGATCATTTAGTAAAAGGTTCAAAATTGGTGGGAGATGGGATCTGGAGTGGAGAGAAAGTCCAGACTGGGAAAAAAAAAATTCTCATTCTTTTGTTTTCTGATAGTACAAGCACATTACAACCTACTTTCTTTTGATTTTGACCACACCATTAGCCCAGACTACTTTGAATTTTCTGACGACTCACTCTATTATTCTCTACTTCGTCTATTTCAACAAACAAATAAAAAAAATCAAGAAATATATTGATGACAGTGTTCCAAGCTCTTCCCACTCCAGTGGCCTCTTAAAACTGCCAGAAAGGATTATGACAGACACAGCCACAGCCACCAAATATTATTTGTAATTCACTAAACAGAGGTAAGGCCAGTATTGTTTCTTGTTAGACAGTCAACATCACGCTTTGGAGGTTTCTGATTTTTAAAAAATATTATTTAATTTTATTTATTTTTCCAGCGTCACCTCCATCCCTGGAAAGGTGATGGAACAATTAATCATGAATGTTGTCACTGAACATATGAAGGAAAAGA